>PVIH01020704.1:0-31638 GCA_004025045.1 Sigmodon hispidus
CCTCCACCCCCCCACCCCCGTCATCAGGGTCAGCTCTATTGTGCTGCCCAGGTGAGGTACAGGACCAGTTCTCCCTAGTGTTGCAGCCAGGTTGGGATGGGGCCTACTCTGTGCAGCTCTATCCTCTCTGGCCTTCTGTGGTAATAGGAGACAAGGATATCAACACAGACTATGACTGCAGCAGGGCCATGGACTGAGACATGGCCCTGTCAGCAGCCCAGCTAGGTAATCACCATGGCCCTGGGTAGCAAGCAGGTCACCCACCGAAGCCAGCCCTTCATTGCCTTCACTTCTTCAGATCTGCCTTTCTCCACAGGACCTGAACCACCTTGTGTCTCTAGTGCCTGACTGCCTGGCTTCACACGGTGAGGGGTAGGCCTCTGCATTTTTTCTTTGCAACCCAGGGCAGGCCACCCCAGGCAAGGAACTTCAATCTCCTTCTCCTGTAATTATGATCATTAATTTTTATAACTCAAAAATTACTATGATGGTCTTGAACTTGAAAATGCACCATGGAGTCAAGAAAGCCAACAGTAATGTGGATATGTATGATGATGACCCTGGAAGTCCTCCTGGTTTCAGGTCTAAATACCACAGGATAACATTTTAAAATAAAGATGAGGTTGGCATGGTGATGTATATCTTTAATTTCAGCTCTTAGGAGAAAAAGGTGAGAGTTTGAGGCCAACCTGGTCTACATAGTGGGTTCCAGGTCAGCCAGAAATACACAGTAAGACCCTGTTACAACATAAATGACTACACAAATAAGGACCTTACTTCCACAAATCCAATCTTGGTTCTGATTATCTGAAGATTCTAAAAGCAGATGAAATTGAAAACAGAGGGGGTAACAGGAGGCCTGGAAAGGACCAGAGCTTGCAATCCAGTCAGGGTTGGACTCAGATCCAAATGTGTGACCTTCTACAAACCACCAAAGTCAGACTCACAACTTACAAAATCAAGACAATCCTATCAGTCCTCAAAAAGACCTAGGTGAGTGAACATCAGACCTGGGTATGGTCAGTACTTGGTCCTGTCAGGGGCTGACTTGGAATCTCCAAGCATCTGTCAGAATCACCCCCTACTGAAGGATCAGTCTTCCAGAGGCTGAGGCAAAGTTTGAGATGACTGTAGGATACACAGCAAGACCCTGACTCAAAACAGTGAAGAAGAAGAAGAAGAAGAAGAAGGAGGAGGAGGAGGAGGAGGAGGAGGAGGGGGGGGGGGAGTTTGCCAGCTTGAATTGTTCTCAAAGACCATGGAGCAGACAAATGTCTTCTGGATATTTCCTTGATTATATTACAAAATACGACATTCCAAAAGAGTCAAGTCACATTATCTATCATTTTACCTTTGTACTGTGTAATTTTATATATAGGTACAAATGTGTCTTTTACCTCCACACAAATAAAGCAAAGATAATACCCAATCATATTTTCTACATAATCACATTCATGCACATTTTGGGCCCTTTAAAAGAGAAAAAGTGTAACAAAATTAAGTCCAAAATTAACAAATGGGCTATGTTTTTAAACAAGTAACTCTAATATAGCAAGTGATATAGAGAAACCTGCATGTATGCCACCTGTTACCAAGGGAGACTGGCTGGTAGGGACCAGCAAACAAAGGACAGATCCCCAAATCGTCAGATGTATATATACTAAAACAGTAGGAAAGCTCCTTATTTCGTCACAAAATAATAACAAAAAGAAAGCTCATTTACAAACAGACTCCAGGACTTGTCAAGTCCATGCAAAGCAATCAGATGGGGATTAACATACCTAGGAGCTCAGGAAAAGCTTGAAATTACCCCTGTTCTTACCAAAAATATACTTCAAAGTTTTTTCCCCTAAATAAATAAGCAGCATTACAAAGTGTTTAATTAAAGCAATAATGCTTAATTCTGCTCATGAACTAAAAATGCATTTTTAAAGAAGATTTTTAAAAGTTAAGATTTAAACTACCAAGGGAAATATTCTAAAATGCATTTAGTTCTCTCTGAATAGGTTGCCGTCACCTTTATTTTACAACAAAGGTTCCCACCAAACGACAATCAAAACAATCTTTCCATAAACAGGAGCTTAAATGCTGCCTCTCAAATCAGATTACATTTCAAGTGATCCTGAACCAAACTAAAACAGCCTTGGATGAACTGAGCTCTCACTCAGGGTCCTAAGGGACACACACCAAGGTTAAGAGTGAGGTTGCTGACTGGAACATTCAAATTGCCAATATTAATCCAGCCTCGAAGTGAAGGATGAGAAAGCAGGGAACAGGAGAAGACACAAAAGGGATGCCTGACAGTGACCCTCAGGAAGAGAAGATCAACTCTTCCAAAGGGCAACCGGCAAGCTTTGCCCCGATGCGATGCACAGGCCAGATCGCAAAATACAGCACAAAATTTGGGAGTATCAGATTCTCTTCCCAATATCCATGGAGAAGACACCGCTGAGCTAAGTACCGCCACAGAAAATGAGTGCTTCCAGGAGTATCAGGTTCTCTGTATGTTTTTCAGAGTCTTGCTGTCCTTACACAAACAGGATGAGCTATTTCCTAGTCCCTTAAATCAAGTTGAAAAGGCAAAATGGTACCTCGGGATTCAGGGACTAACATTTCTGAGTTTCAGGAAGATCACACCTGATGTAGAGTGCACATTTCCCAGATTTATACTCCTTATAGGGAAAGAGAAAAGGGTAGATAATCCCAAGGAAAGTATTTAGTAATTTAGAAAATAAAAAATTAAAAACCTTTAAGCATAGTATAAACACATACACCCCTTATATCTGAAGAGGGCCTTAATTCAGGATGATAGCAGATGTACAAAAAAATCATTCTCTCCCCTCCTTCATCCCACCCCTGTTCCTCAGAAGTGGTCCAAATAGATGATCTGCCAGTCACCTAGGAGGAATGTTACATAAATTACTAACATGAAGGACCTGATGAACCTGAGGTCCCCATCCAGCCAGGAGTTTCTGAAGCTACACCATTATCCAAGCAGGGAGGGGGATGTCTGCATTTAAGATAGTCAGATGTCTCACAAAAATGATTAGTAAAAATCTTCTGACTTAGCCAGGCAGTGGTAGTGCACACCATTAGTTCCACTCGGGAGGCAGAGACAGGCGGATCTCTGTGAGTTCAAGGCCAGCCTGGTCTACAAAGCAAGTTCCAAGACAGCTAGGCAGCCAGGGCTACACAGAGAGGCCGTGCCTTGGAAAACAAACAAACAAACAAACAAAATTCCTCAGACTCTTGTTTACTGAGGATACGACTGGGAAACTGCAAGAAAATCAAGCAATTCAGTGTGGCTAAACAGGAAAGCAAATGCAGAAACTGAGTCACCCAAAGGGAACTCAAGAGGACACCTTGGACTAAGGGGAAACCTTGTACAGAGGGGAGGAAAGTGGCGGAAGCAGGAGCAAGGGCAAGCACCTGGCTGGTCAGTTTGAAATCAGTAAGAAACAGAATCCAGAAGAGAGAGGATGTCAGGGCTCCTGCAGCTGGGGTCATGTCCACCTGCAACACCTGCATCCCATTCCCACAGCCTCCAACAGATGCCTAGCTTTTCCTAACTCCTGAAAAGCCTGGGTGGAGAGTGGCAGCCTTAGCTTAGTATTCTCGCATCTGTTCTTATAAAGAATAATACTATTACTTGGGTAATTTTAATGAGTCCCTATCCCTCACAACCAAAAGAAGAGTAACCTGAGTAAAAGAGTCAATTCTTTTTTATTGTATAATCCAGATTTCTCACCAACTCAGAAAAGCTTTCCATAAACTTCTTCATAGAAATGACTTTCATGACATTTCCTTTTCAGTCCACAAAACTATACAACTTTCACTCTCTAACCTCTCAGGTGACGATATTCCTCTTTTCTAATTCACCATCATCCTACCCATCCACCGCTTCTCTCAGAAGAAAAGGATGTGCTGAGACCCTGCATCTCTATATCTCTCAAACTTTATGATATTGACTGATAAATACAGACACAAACTCAGTGCTGAAGCACTAATCACCCATCTGGAGACAGGGCCTCTGAAGGCAGAATCAAAGTTTGGGGCTGGTGGCTCCATAGTTACCAATTCAGTAGGAAATAAAGCAGGACGCCTTTCACTCTAGCTTCCATCTAGCTTTAAAAGCCGGCAATGGACAACTCAGTAGGTGACTATTACCATAAGAATTGCAGAGAAATTTCACAACATTATCCAAAGTATAAATCTCAATTCTAGATACATATCCAAGAAATACTGAAAGCCTGAACCAATCAAGTGAGTTCAGGAGTCAAGGAACTGGCTGGATAAATTAAGGTGTGTCTATTAGCACAAGAGTGAATTTTGAATAGGAAGTAACTTAAGTAGACATGGATCACTGAAGAATGACCTAGAATGGTCACTGCCAACATCTGCAGCATCACTGAAGAATGATCTAGAATGGCCAATGCCAACATCTGCAGTCTGCATGCTTTAGTAAAGATACGTAGAGAAAATAAAGAGAAGCAACTGTACAAGAAATACATGTGTGGATGTAACTTTGTAAAAGTAAAATGTATAAGTTGTCTGACAGTAAGTATAGTCACTATACTAAACATATAATCACCATGTTTTAGAAGCATGTGTGTATGTCTATACACTCACCAAGAAAAAGAAAGAACACACACAAAACTAGTCATAGAGGCTATTTCTGGACAAGGAAAATCGAGGAGTATTTTCAATAATTAGATACTGAGATAGTCTACCACTACAACTCAAATCTTATGTTAAATAATGTAAAAGTTAGCCATGGCAACAGCTATTTCTATTTTATTCTTTCATTCTAGTATTATGAAATTATTGAAATTTAAAAGACAAAAATACTAAACAATAATGTCATCAAATTCCTAGAAATTCATTAATTCATATTTCCCTTCATGGCCACAAAATGAGATAGTTAATTCTATTAAAACAAAAACAAAAAGAACCCAAAAAGCAAAAAACACTACTACCGCTTCCAGGTACAGATGAAAGGTCAGTGTGGAATTCAAAACTTACCGCTCAATTCAGACAAGGATGTTATTTTATTTATTTGTGCATGGGGGCGAAGGCTGAGTGTGTGTGTGTGTGTGTGTGTGTGTGTAGGGAGTGCACTTGAAGTCAAACACACAAGAAGTCTTGCGCATGTCCCTCCACTAAGCTATATCTGCAACCCCTGCTCTTAACTTTTCTCTAAGCCATACATAGCTTTAAACTATTTAACTTTCATTAAGTATCAGCAAAGGTTTCTCTAATGGTACACAGAGGACAAAAGTCCAAGCTTGTCATAAGTAATTTGAGAAACATTAAATGACAATATAAACACAAGGTTACAGTCAATACATCCTGTGACCCTGAAAACACTTTTGTACTGGAAGAAAACATTTCCACACTCACTTTGGCAGTAACAAAGTGCACCTGACTGTGAGTGTGCACTAAGTACTCAAAGAACAGATGACTTTGGCCAATCAAGTATTACTCTGAAACTGTTTTGATATTTTTTATTTTAAATAAATTACATGTGATAGTTCTAAAGGTGGGGAAAACAGCAATTTCTAAATATAAATGCACATTTTTTTCCAAGTTCAGTGTGTGATTTGAACCTATCTTGACAATGCCAAAATTCAAGCAGTGTCCTCTAGGCTGGAGTGGTACAGTGATTGGTAGCTGTTCTTCACTTCTCCTCATCGGGGTCACACAAAGTTTCCATGGTGATCGCCTGTGATGATTAGTAAAATGTTTGGGGAGTTTGAAAGAACTGACTTGAAGATATTTATAGCCTTTGAGGCCCAAGAAACATCTTTTCTCATGGCTTTATCCTTCTGTGGGAAAGAGGCAACTGGACTAGCCCAGGAAGGACCCTCCTACAGTTCCCTCGCACACCCAGATCTGTTTGTTCTTTGTGGTAGTGTAGTACAGTAAGTAGAGTCACTTAGCACTGATGTCTTTAACTTAATAAAGATGACACTTAGCTCTCTTTCGACATCTAAAAGCACATGATATTTCAGGAGAAGGCCTTACCAGGGGAAAAACCTTATAATTTTATAAAAGGTAAAACTGCACATCTCCTTTCATTCTACAGAGCCTGCCACTGGTACACAATAAAGCACGTATGTATAATGGACAAAGTCTATTAATAACTAGTTCTAGTTTTCTAATCTTAAGAGCTTGCTTGGAAGTTCTAGCCAGGAGGGGTGAGAGCAGCTGTGTGTGTAACCTTGACAGAAGAAAAGTCATCCCGTGTTCTGGAGGATCTTCTTCTCTGACAGGCCTCAGCGCCGAGAGAGGGAAAGGACCCACGGAGTGGTGAGCAAGGGGACAGCTGTCTAGCAGTCACATCAGCCAGATTAACCCTGGGAACAGATGTCACTGCCACACTGCCCTCATAGTCTTGGTTTCCAGGCATTTGAACCTAAGGGGTTGACAATTTCTTTTACAAATCAAGCAATAAAATACTGCTGGACTGACTTCAAAGTAAAGAAACTTCCTTGATTGTCTAAGCAAGCATTCACCTTTAAATTAAGCAAAGTGTAGGTGCCATGTTCTTTTTAGAGCTGTGACCGATGCAGCTCACTGACTTCTAGGTGTCTGGAGGAGTGACTGCATGTCCATAGATCCAACCTGCCTTCTTAATGCCCGGTGGATTTCCAGAAAGAAACACCAGAGTCAAATAAGAGGCCAGGACCTACACAGGCACACACACAAAAGAACATACACACACAAAAAGCAGACACACACACACACATATACACCCACACACACACCCCCACACACACACACACACACAGACACACACACACTCCATACTACATATTCCTAAAGGCACTTCTATAACAAAAATCACCCTGGTGGTTAAAACTGCAAATAGTCTTTAAAACATATAATCACCAATGTTCTACAAGCATGGAGAATATAATCAAGTAACAGGTGACTGTCAGGTCAAAATCAAATACCAATTCCCCAAACTCCAAAAGGCATCCCAATGAAGTGAACCTGGGCTATAGGAGGATTTCAGAAATTTGTGAACTTGGCTCTCCTCCACCAACGAGTCACTTCTTTTACCCATGGCCAAAGGACATATAGCTACCTGTGTGAAAAAGTATTGCTGTGATTGGTGTAACAGAGAACTGAACAACCAATAGCTCAACAGGAGGTATAAATCTGGTTAATTTAAGTTATAAGAACTAGTGGGACAAGTCTAAGCTAAGGCTGAGCTTCCACAAAGAACTCTCCATGTCATTATTTGTTAGCTGGCAACCCAGAGGAAAGTCTTGTAACACCTGTGGGGCCAGGTCCTTCGGTATCACAAGTACCTGTTACACATGTCAAAGTCCAGGGCAGTCCTCCCTCCTCACAGCTCCTCCTTCATAGTCATATCCATCCCTCCTCCTGTGCCTCTGCTTCTCTAATTGCTCACTAGTCTCTGCCCCACACTCATCTCCCCTCTCAATCTGCTGGCCATGCTCAGTCTTCTTTCTCTCTAGCTCTGGACTCTTCAGATGCCTCTGGCTCTTCTTTCTCTCTCTCTCTCTCTCTCTCTCTCTCTCTCTCTCTCTCTCTCTCTCTCCTGTCTACAATGTAAAAAAAGCCTTCCCCTTAACCACAGAACGGTCATGTTGTCAGTTTATATGGAGACCTCTACCACAAGTAACAAATAAATGTTAACTTGGGCAAGAGCTTGAGCCTAGTCCTTAATATGTGTGAAGTCCTGGCCACCATTCCTAGCACTATAAACAAACAACAAAAGTAAATAAAATTCATAGTAGAATGCTATTTAAATGAAGGTAGTACTGTTTAAAACAACTAAGAACCAGTATAGAGTATAAGAGGGCCATCTCCCATCACTTGAGTGAAGCACTTCTTACACACACACACACACACACACAGTGTAGAGGTAATAAGTCTAATAATAAAAATAAAGCTCAGCTTTCATATTTTGCTTTCTCTCTCTTCTAAGCAGCTTAAAAAACTAAAACAGAATCTGAAGGAGAATCTGATATTTAGATTAATGTAAATATAAATAATACTGAAAATACTGTATCTAAGGTTTATTTATTTTTAGTTTTTATGTGGGCTTTTGCTTGCAAATACATAAATGCCTGGCGCCCGTGGAGGACAGAAGATGGTCCTGAATCCCCTGGAACTGGATTACAGATGATTGTGAGCCACTCTGTGGATGCTGGGAAACAAGCCTTCTCTTCTGCAGGAGCAGCCAGTGCTCTTAATCATTGAGCCATCTCTCCAGCCTCAATTTCATTTTCACTATGAATGACAGAAGCACTAGAAGAAGGACAGAAGGAGAAAGAGAAAAGGAGGAGGAGGAGGAGGAAGAAGACATCATCAAACCTTTACCCTCCTCATGCCTGCAACATCAATGCCCACTTCTCCCTTAAAATACTTTAGACCTATACACAGTTGCAAAACTGCAGGTTTCTAGTGGGACTTGAAGAACAGGGTGTTAGAGTCTAGGATGATGGTGCATATCAACACTCAGGACGCACTACACAGCTAGTCAAAGCCACCCTGGCTATGTGAGACCCTGCTGAAAGGAACAGAACGGAAGCCTTCAGCTAAAATCTCACTTCTTCTATGATGGCAAGAAGCAAGATGCTCCTACTGAAGCTGAGCACTTCCTCATCTCTTAGCCTATGAGTGTCACGTTTTAAACAGCTTATGGATATTTACTTTAACAGAGGTAAATGATCCAGCCCCATCCTGACTTACACCCCAAACACCTCTCTTCTTGAACCCATAGACCACAATGTGAAGCTTCACAGAACACTCTCCGTATTCCAGCCTCCACACTTCCCAGGAAAGCTGCCTGTATGAGGAATGTTTCCACACTGTTCTTAGTAAAGGTTAGCTACTGGGGTTGGCAATCCACAAACTTGAAAGGGCATTGCTAGGAGAAAATAATAATAATAATGATTACTGAGAAACCCATTCTCTGCTCCAGCCACAGTCACTAGAAAGGACACTGTACATGAGGAAGCAAAGACTACCCTTGAAATATCTCAAATTAGACCTTCCCCTCCCTACACAGACTTCTGACACTTGGACACTAACCCCTTCTCCTAAGGGGGGTGCCCTGCCCAAACAGGAGTCAGTGAGTATGAGTTTGTCTTGTGGGGGTGGCAGTGGGTGTTTCATTAACCCTTTAATCATCAAAATTTTTGAGACTTGTGCACCTCTATCATCCCCCCAAAGTTTCTAAATTAAAAGGAAAAAAACTATAATTCTAATTCCCAATAAATACCAAAGATAAACAAAGGTATTTTTTTTCCTAAGGAGAATTAATTTCAGAAATTCTAATTTCAGAAATACCTGCCATGACCCACCAAAAAAAAAAGAAAAAAAAAGATGATTTTATTTATAAATAAACTAGTAACAAAAGAAAATTAACCAAAGTTATTTGGGCTACCATATCCAACCCTGACTCTCAAAAATATGCTTGTCTCTAAGCAAATTAATGGTTCCCAAAACAAATTGTTTTGGTAGGAATCTCAGTGTTTACATAATCATGGGAACAGGTCCAAAATGAGTTAGGTAGGACAAGATAAAAAATTATACTTTAGCCAGACATGGCAGTGCCTTTGATCCCAGCACTTGGGAGGCAGAGGTTAGTGGATCTCTGTGAGTTCAAGATCAGCCTGGACAACACAGCTACTTCCAGGAGCTACACAGAGAGAACCTGGCTCAAAACAAACAAGCAAACAAACAAAAGTTATACCTTAAAAATTACCTCCCTAAGTCAGCAGGGGTCTCACCACACAGAGAAGCAAAAGGCTCTCCTGAAAATATAAACAGATCTACCTCCAAAAAGTGCCAAAGGAAGCCAAACATGCTGACACACAGTAGGCTCATCCTTTTATACTTGTAAATGAGGATGGAGCCTCCACATGTTCTTAGAAATTGCCCTTCCACTGCTAAAGACATCATAATTGACATTCACCCAGTCTCAGAACAGTTCGAAAAAACTACCATCTGAGATGGCTGGTGGTCATTTTCAACTAGACAGGACTGAGACTAGAGACAAAGCTCCAGTTGTATCAGGGATGTTTCCCAAAAGACCTAACAGAGGGGGGATGGCACACAGTCCTAATCTGGGCGGCACCATCACAGCCTGAGTAAAAAGGGACAGGAAAGAGTAAGTACCCGAACTCACTGCTCTTCTCCTTGGTGAGTCCAGGTTTGAGCAGGCGGTCCCCTAATGCCAAGCCTTCCTCATCAGGTTGGATTGTATCTTCAAACTGTGGACCAGAATCAAACCTTCCATTTGCTTAACAATGAGAAAAGACACTGCCTAATAATACACAATCCAGTATACGTTTGTCAAAATGTGTTCTGGTAATACCATTTGAATTACTATTGTCCATGACTGGCTACTGAGAATTTAAAATGCGGAGTTCAACTAAAGGGCTGTGTTGTGGGCAGAGTCTGAAATGCCCAAAACAAAAGTCCATGTTTTCAACATTGGGCATTCAACTTGTGGTATGAGTCTATGGAGCCTTAAGGAGGTCAGACCTGGAGAGCAGAAGGTTACTAGAGCAGGCCTGTGAAGGCCTTTGAAGGTTAGTTACACCTGTCCCAATCCAGCCTTGCTCTCTACATCCTGGTTCACAGACACATGAGAAACCTTGCTCCACAAGCATGGCCATACCCTCATTGCCACCTTGGACTATCACAACCATGGGCTAAACTTTTCTTCCTTTCAGATGGCTGTCAGATTTGAGTCAGTGGTACAAAGGTAACTCAAACAGATCACAACATGTCTTCCCTTCTTAGCTTGATTTAAGTTAAATGGAAGTGCCACATGGAGACAGAGAGTGGCCATTATCTATCTTCTAGAATACTGTCACTACTATAATAGCTACAACATGCCCACTTGGATCAACCTATATAAACTGGAAGTTGAGCTATTTCAGATACTTGCTGCTCTTAGACTTTTGTGTTAGACACATAGACAAGGCCACCATGTGGAGAGTTACAGCCAAAGACTCAAACTATAATGGACTACAAAACACTAGGTAAAAGACGATAGCTGAGATCGGTCCATACGAAGGACTCAGGAGCCTGGGTGTCGAAGGATGTAAAGGACCACAGGCACAGTGCTTTAACTCTGACTTTTGGAGTCTTCTTGTAGAAAGTCAAGGTGTGGGGTGGATTTTTCTTCAGCCTCTCCCAAGAAGAACTTCCTTATTCTCCTTACGTGTGCATGCCATCTCTCACTTGGGAAGTTATTAAAGTCAGCGATGACTTGCATCTCCTTCCCTAGAAGCACCCCCCACCCCGTTCTGCTTTCTCAGTCACCTCTAAAGAAGCAAAGGTGGACAGTGGCAGTGAGAAGGATGGAAGCCAGCAGGAAGGCAGGGAAGACAGGAAAGAGGAAGAGACAGGAAAGGAGTAGGCAGGGAAAGAGGGGAAGAGGAGAAGAACGGGCAAGTGAGGGGAGGAGGAGAGGGGTAGACAGATGAACGAAGACCACCCAGAAAACACAACTGCCGAACTAAAACAGGGCAGCAAAGAAGGCAACGGCGGGCGCCTCATTACAACCCTGGTGCAACCGACACTTCCGGTCAGAACAAGCATTCACCAGTGTCGAGGACCTTCACCCTCAGGAGAGCAATTCTGACAAGTCTCAAGACGTCTCGGGTCAGTGGTTTCCAAAATGCTCCCAAGGAAGATCTAGCTACCTGTTTACGTGGCAGAGTCATCCACCTCTGCTTCCATCCAGTTAGTCTGGCAAACGGTTCCAACAGCAACTAAAGCTGGAAACCTAAAACCCCACAAATGTCACCCCATTCTACATATTTGCCTCAGAGAATAACTACTCTAGCATTCCTAACGCTAGACTTCTGAAAATTATATTAACTGTCAATTACCTCCAAGAACGTGGAGATAAATGTTTGGTGAGGTCTCTGTGAGCGCCACCTTAAATGGCATTTTCATACATATAAACACACCATCAGTTTAGAGCATCAATCACCTGCTTCTTCAGTGCGCAAGACAGTTTCTTACAGCTATGCCAGAGTGTATTCTCAAATAACTGCTTGGCAGATGAGAAGAAACTGGAAATACTTCAGCATTTATTCACATTGGATTCCAACGTGTGTGTCTCAATCAATTCTAGGGAGAAAGCCTTGCCAGGCTATTGTCTGAGAGGTCCATTTCTCTTTCTTCTGCTCTAGTTAAGCCAAGTCTGAAATGCCTTTTTAATTAATACACTGAATTCTTGTCTAGTACCAGAAATTCCACCAGTGAGTAAGAAGATTTGAAGAAAAAAAAAAAAACAAAACTTGGAATGCTTGCATCTCTTCAAGTATCTTGGAGTTATCTGGAATAACTTAAACAGAACTGTCCTGAGAAAGAACTTAAGCCTCATATGATGACTTTGGGAACTTCTAGTTAAATGAGGGGGAAAAAATCTTTTCCAAAAGTTGTACTACAAAGGAATTATAACATACAATTACTTAAAAATCAAACCAAGCTCTATGGTCTTGGCACATACCATCCCATCCCCCCCCACACACACACATACCCATCACTCTCTGTTCAGGGTCATTTATAAGAGAGCAACTCCTGCCTGCATCACAAACTCTGGAATCTCACCAGCCCCCAGTCCTGCTGTTTCATCTGGCTCTGACCTCCAGTATTTCTGATTTCTACGCAGTAAGCAACTCCAGAGAGTTTCAAGGTAAGGGTTATATTTAAACACAAAAAGGGGAAGAGATCACAAAAGTACAAGCAAGTGCTGGGGATTCTCAAGGGAGCAGCATAGACATCCTAACCCCTCCTACGATGTCCCAGCACAAGGTAGAGAACCACCATAGGCAGCTCTCAAGCAGACCACAAGGGCCACTTCCAGGTTCCATGAATCCAGGAGGGCAAACTTCCACTGTGATCCCAACACAGGCAGGTGGACACACTGAAAGCACTTCCCAGTCTTCCTCAGAGTTGAGTTAGTATCTACAAAGCCCCTTCAGTTGACCGGCCCAAAGCCAACTGAGTGACAATCATCAAAGGCAAGATCAAGGCCTCAGGATCAAAGAAGACAAACTGAGATGTCCAGCAATGGCATCTGTCCCCCAAACTCAGCCTTCACATTCATCACCATGAGCAGATACTGAGTAGGAAGTGAGAAGCATGGACATAGGAAACTGTCCTCAAGGAAGTGTGGCCCATCCAGGGCCAGGATGAGTGCTCAAGAGACTGTCCTCCCAGGAGCAATGAAGTGCAAGACGGGACAGGGCTAGCAGAGGGAATCCACAAGAGCTAAGGGCAAACACTGTTTCTGTGATGACCAATCATTGAGTCCAGGTTGTAAGGGCACCCAAACAGAGTGAACATGTATAAAAACAACAGTGTGCTAGTTATATGTGTTTATTTAATGGTGGAACATGCACCAACATACATGTATCTTACACATGCACACCTTTTGAGTGTGTTCACCCCATGGGTACACATTCAACATACATGCTGTACTGTAAAAGAATAAAACTAAAAAGTAGAAACACAGTACTACAGTACAGAGATAAATTGCAGGTGGTATTCCAAAGAGAAAAAAACCTTCACATCAGAGGCAAGGGGGGCAAGAAGCATTTCCACAGATGTTCAAGGTTTCCCCAGGCTGGTGATGCCATCCTGAAGATGAGAATGCAGAGACAGGCTGGAAAATGAAAGAAAGGGCTGTAAATGTACTTAGAGGGAATCCTGAGTGTGACCAGGGCAGCTAAAGGGGGTATAAGCCCGGGAGCACCATAGACATTCCAACATTACAGTATGCCTGGGAGCACCACAGACATTCTAATGTAGCAGGATGCCTGGGACCACCATAGACATCTTAATATAGCAATAAACCTGACAGAAACATGTTCTGATATAGCAGTATCAATTTCACTAACATAGTATACTAGAGCTAGAAACAAAAATAAAGATTAGTAAATTTTACTATAATCTCCAAAAACACTGAAAGGACTTTAAACCTATAGGGACCAAGAGTCAGAGACACTCTGACTCAGAGACAAGTATATGATAATATATGCCATATATATGTTTTATACATATAATGCAGAACATTCAGGATCAGGCCAGATGTGGGAGCCTGGTAAGGGTAGGATGGAAGCATAATAAGCATGTTTTGCACTTGGGGTTTTTCGAAAGGAAAGGGGAGAGGGAACAAGAGGGGAATTAAGGAATATGAAGCTCTGGTAGAACCATGAGGTATCTGGGTGGACTCTTGCCTGAAATGAATGAGGACCTGGGCGGGATCCCCATACCACAAAAGGGAAAGAAAGCCCATCCAAATACCAGTTCAAAGTCCGGGAAGGGCTCTGCATTTCTGGGTCAGCCATGGAGATAGATGCAAACCGTAGTCACAGGCAGGAAACTGGAAGGTATTACAGACAAGAGGCAGAGACAGAGGCCCAAGTCAGAGCCATTCCAATTTCTAAAATGGAAAAAAAAAAAATCCTAATCTGTCTGCAAGGGAAGACTGAGATGGTCTGCAGTGCCCGTGATTTTTATTCACAGATGGACAAAGGCAATTTTTAAAAACACACTTGGTTTCTGAGAGGCAGCAGAAACCAGATTCCAATAGGCAAAGAGGAAGTGGGAGGTTCTGTCTTCAGGACTGTTGTGAACACAAGGACGGAGATAAAGGAGTGCAAACAGAAGAGAGGGACAGGAAAGACAAGAACAGCTGCACGTGACGGGCCAGCCTGTGACCCCAGCCGTGGAAGGCAGGGCAGAGATGGGAAATTTTCAAAGCCATCCTGTTACACAGTGAGCTCAATACCAGCTTGGACCACTTGAGGCTCTGTTTTAAAAAGATTAACACCACCACAAACAAAGGTCGAAGGGAATAGGTGTGTAGATCAGTTGTGGAGGTCCTGCCTTGCATGGCATGAGGGCCAGGATACAACCTACAGCACTACAAAAGAAAAAAAAAATGAGAAAGAATTCAATATTTTTAAGGGGAGGAAAGGGGGGAGGGAAGGAGGGAGGAAGGGAAAGAGGAAGGAAGGAAGGAAGGAAGGAAGGAAGGAAGGAAGGAAGGAGTACTCTACTCCTTTATCTGACTTTATCTGAAAATAAAGAGCCCAGTTCTCCAAGCCCCTTAGATGCAGCAACCATCTCTTTTAAGTCAGCAGCATTTCCTGCCAGCATGGCAGCCCCCAAAGGCCGACTCAGAGGTAGCAGAGGAGTGCAATAGGAGCAGGTTTGCTCTCAGAGCTTTTCCATTAGGCAACCTTCCCACAGGATGTTCTCACCACTTGTCAGAGAGCCATCTGGCACCTAAACTCCTGAGCTGTCCAAATCGCCAGGAGCGCTACAGGTCTCCCCCGCTTCCTCCATCAAGTCTCAAGGGTGTGGGGTTGCCTAGGCCTAGGTGAAGACAGCATACCTGTGCTTCTGACTTCCCTCCCATGCCACCTTCCAGATGGTTCCAGAAGAAGAGCTGAGGGTGACCTCTCTCCGTTGCACTCTCCCTTGGCAGAAAGCAAGTGGAATAAACTGTTGAAGCCACTTCAAAGGCTTGAGAAGCCAGGGCTATGTTCTGTCCTGATAACTTGAATCAGATTAGCAAACAAAGTTTATAGAAGTTATGGCTAAAACTAATTGAGTGTAGCCCGTGCCAAGCACTGTTCTAAGAGCTGTACACTCTTACAAACCTATTCTGTGCAGGCTACCAATGTGGAAACTGAGGGCAGATACATCTAAGCAATCTGTTCTCGGTCACAACTGCCAGTAACTACCATAGCAGGACATGAAACAAACAGACCAGGGTCTCTGACTTTAGAGGCAGCACGGCTGACATTTATTTTTAAACATCATCCAAAATGTAGTTAGGATAAGTTGTAAGAGTTGAGTGGGGGTAGATGGGGGGAGGGATTATTGGTCATGAATCAAATACAAAAAGAAAAAAGAAAAAGAAAAGCAATGACTGCCATCTCTCTTCCATAAGTTTCTTCTAACTTTGAGACTTTCTCCACTTAACAATCTCATTGAGCAGAGTTAAAAGAGCACTGTCATTGGAAATAGAGTCAATGCCACAGAACTGCACTAAAATGGATAAGGATAGAGACAGAGGGTCCTTCTAGCAGGCCACATATATGCATATTCCACAGGCCAGCACGGTAAAATGTCCATGTATAATCTATCACAATGTTCACAAAATGCACATTTTTGTGTATGCTTTGTATTTTTCAAAGTGAAGTGGTTAAAAAGTCAAAGCCCCATCCGCAATCAGATTATCCCAGGCCTCTTTATTACAGGAAGAAAGAGACTAGGAAGGAGGAAGAGACTGAGGGGAAAGACTGAAGGGAGGAAGAGGAGAAGGGAGATGGGGAAATATAACTAACTGAAGTTCAAGGGAAAGTCCGACACTATCTGCAGGAAGACCAAGAGATCCAGGTACACCCCATGCCTCGGCTCCCCCAAGAAGTGCCCCATGGATCTATCTACCCATTGCCCTCAACCTACCTCTATGCCCTCACAAGACTAGTGCTAACTGCAAAACCCTAGAACCCACAGAAGCTGTGAGAACACCCTAGGCTGTTTGCAGATCTCAATTTAGAAGACGCTAAATGCTCCTTCAAGTGACCACAGCCCTTGTTACCTTAGTCTTGGCATAATGCTTGTGGACCTAGACACACAGAAAAGAAGGGCGAAATGAGCAGAGAGAGGAACCCGCTGTCAAACAGTCTATTTACTATTGCCTCAGATGGCAGGTGAGAGAGTTCCTTTTAGAGAACTCTAAATGACCACCCGTGGCTAAGAGTGTGAAGCAACATGAAAAACTAAATTCAAAATTAATTAAAGAAAAGAAAAAAAGGCTTTTCCTGTCAAAAAAAAGAAAAGAAAGAAAAAAAGAAGGCAATCAAACATTCTAACACACTGATCTATTTATTGTCTTTCAGTGGAAAAATGAGTGTCGAGAAGAGCATGGCTGAAACTACCCGACTCAAATTCGGAAACTGATCCTGCCAAGACTGCACCTCTGTCAAGGAGAGAAGTTCACTGAGGTTGTCCCCTCTATTAGGGATGCCCAATGTTTACATAACTTGGCTTTTATTCTTTGTTTAAAGAGTCAAGGAGATCCTATTAATACCACCAACAAACTCCAGTTTTCAACTGGCACCACTGAGCTGCCCTTCATGCTTCTGAAGAAGGAGTTCAAGGAGATCATAAACAGATCTGAAATTCTCTCCAGAGAAGGCTATCTGGACAGAACACAGAGTGATCCCAAATGCCCTGACACAGGAACTCAATAGTTCCCCACGTCTCACCCCTGTTTAATAATAAAGGTCCCTCTGACAGATCTGACATTATTTCTAGGTCATGCCTGAACTTCTGAACCAGATTACACCTAATAGCATTATAGTTCCTCCATGGCTTTTACAGCAGAACAGCAGTGCGACAAAGACAAAACTTTATTTTTAGAGTTGGAAAATCCTGTGTTTGTTTTTCTACAACAGAAGGACTTAAATAACTAAAAGTGGTCTGTTTGGATTTTAGAAAATTTAGCCTCTCCTAATCCCAAGGCCCTGTCCTGTGCCCAGAAGGAAACAGAAGAAACCTTGCTTGTGCTCTGTGCCACGCTGGAAGTGGAAGCACCCTGCTCCCAGGCTTTAGGCTCTGGCACATCTGAGCCTCCTGCTGGCTGTGGCTCACACTGCTGGAGATACACATCACAGGACACACCTGCTGTATGGCCACAATGACTTTCAAACTGGTTTGGTATTTGTACTGCTAACCTCTTGAATATAATGTTTAAGGCAAAGTGCTTAAACACAAATTCGCTCTCAGTCACTCAGCTAACATGAAAGGCTAAAAGGGAATAGGTTTGTATTTCTTCATAAACATTAAGCCCTTGAAAAACCTCATTCCAGCAATTTTTCAATGACAGGGGTTTCCAAACAGATGGGAAAATATGAGATCAATATAAAACATAGAAAAGACCTCTCACAACATAAATGTGCGAAGCCGGCATGGAAAAAGCAGATGTTTCATCTCTCGAATTCCTCAGGTAAAGTCCATTTTTTCTTTCTTCACTTAAATGGAACACTGTTACCATAAGCAGAGAAGGCCTTGCAATTAATCCTACTGAAACTAAAAAGATTTTATTCCTTAGTTCCCAAAAGAGACCAGCTGAAAATATTGTGTCCAAAGTCAAAGCTTATATATCTAACCCTAATGTTCAGCAACATAAAGAATATAAGTTAGTAAACTGTGTGGTAGAAGAGACTGACCAACTCTGAGGCATAAATGGGGGAGGGGATCCACCCTTGCTTGGGGGAAACAGAGACACAAACAATTAAGCCCCTTACAAATTCCTACTCAGACTTCAAAACCAGCTCACAGTCCTACTCAGACTCTCCCTTGAAGAGCATCTGCCTCCCTCCATCCCTCACCCCACCCTGCACTCAAAAAACACATCATATAGGATCATTTATCCTTGTCTCCTAACTCATCAAGTCCTTAAGAACAGAGACCGTTGTTTATTTATTCTTGCATTGCTACTTTCCACCAAAAATGCAGGGAACTTGGAAGCCCTTAAGACCTCGATGAGCAATTAAAAGTTATGAGGTTAGTTACTACGAAGTATATAAAATAAGGGGAGAGAATTAGAAGGGGCCACTAAACTATATCCAGGGAGAAGTGCAGAGCTTCTCAGAAGACACTTTGGCCCTGGAAGTGAAAGAGAATCTAGTCAGAGGATCCCTTTCAGCTAGAAGCCTTACCTCAGTAGTAACGTCCCTGATTCAGTCCTTGGCATCAATAACATATTATGTGTATATATGTGTGTATCAGAGTGTGTGTGTGTGTGTGTGTGTGTGTGTGTGTGTGTGTGTGTGTGTGTGTGTGTGTGTGTAGAGAGAGCTTTCAAAGAGAAGCGCCTGCCAAGATGGCAGGTGAACATCAGAGCCTTTGCAGGACAGCAGAGGCCCAGTATAATCAATTGCTGGGAGAATATAAGAACACAGGAGGCAGCAAAGTTCAGAGTGAAGAGGTTTATATGCCAGGCAAAAATAGTTTTCACTTAGGACTCTGGGCTTTAAAAGCTCCTGAGGTTATTAAATCCTGACAGTGTCATTAAGATTTATTTCTTAAAGAGTCTTTAGATAAAGTTAGAAAATATACTAAAAGAATTTTGTCTACAATTGTCTATAAAGACTTTTTGCAGCTTTTGCATACCAGCATAGACCATCAATATACACACACTTATGCCTGTGAAACACATATACATACATATATATGCAAATATATATACATATATATTGCATGCATTTCTGGTAGTCTCAGTCACACAGGAGATTAAAGGGGCTCCTTTGAGTATCCAATGAAATGATATTAATTGTAATTTTTCAAGGAGAAAAAAAATCAAGAAATCTTTTAAAGTGAAAAAAATAAGATAATTTGATTTTTTTTTTTAACCATCCTTAAATATAAAAGACTATTGGGGGAGTAGCAACACCCCCAGTGCAAAGTTCATATGGTTACAGGATGGGGGAAGGGGCACTTTGCCTGGCAGCATGACTCCGTGACAAAACTTGTAACTGAATGATCTCCTAGATAAGATTCTAAGCTAGAGGACAACACAATCCCCTAGCCCTTCACGTGCTTGGTTCAAAGAAATGAACGCCGGCTTCTTGCCTTTCCACTTTGCCAGGTATTTAAAAATTTAAGATAAGATGATGTTAGCGAGCTGCCTAGGAGACACCGAAAGGCTGGGCGCGGATCGTGGACAGCCTCGAGTTTCACCCTAGCAGATCCGCCAGGCGCAGGGCAGGAGGCTTGCACGCACGCCCGCTCTCCGGCTGCGGGGCTAGCAGCAGGCAGCGCGCCCACAAGGAGGGAGGCAGGTACCGGGCGCTCCGCGCCCAGAGACCGGTCGGAGGGCGGACGTGTGGCGGCTGTCAGACCAGCATCCTCCCTGGCCTGGGCAGAAGCCTGGGCCTCCGCGGCTACTACGTGGATGAGCTACCCACCGATAGGTCACCGCAGGAGGCAGAGGCGCGGCTGCGCCGGCAGGGTCTCCCAGGACGCGTTGCACCCGGCGCGGCGCGGGGGCGAGGAAGCTCAGGGCGGCGCCCCCGCATCCCCACCCTGCCCCGGCAGCCCATCCGCGTGGTCACCGGCCACGGGCTGCGGCCCCCGCGCTTGTGGGGGGGGTTGGGGGAGGAAGGAGGATGCGGCGTTACCGGGTCCCAGCTCCGCCGCCCCGGCGATCCCGGAGATAAAAGTTTGCAGCATGCAGCTCGTCTGCAGTGCGAGTCACATCCGCCGCGCCACCTCCTGCAGCAGCCGCGCTCAGAGAAGGAAAGGATATATTAAAAATTTAAAAATACAATAAAATAACTGTTGGAGCCGGTAGGCCCCGAAGCCGGCCGCTCTGCCTCCGGGCGTGCAGGCAACCAGGAAAACCGCATCCCGCACCCACTCCCTCCCAGTCTCGGCGCCCGGCCTGGACCGGCCCCCCGCAGCACCCTCCGCACTGACCGATAACCTCCTGAAGCTCATACGCGTCCCTGCAGATGGGCCAGCCAACAGCCTGAGCTGCCGGAGCCGAGGTTGGGGCTGCAGCTGGAGCCGGAGCCGGGGTTGCGGGTGCCACCGGAGCCGGGGCTGGTGCTGATGTCGCGGCCGCCGGGGCCGCGGCTGCCGCTGTCACCGGAGCCGCCTGCTGGGGAAGCTGGACGTGCACGGGCGAGCCGCTCGGCTCCGCCATGATGCTGCGGGAGGAGAGTGAGGGGACGCTCCGGCGGACGGACGACCTTCCACTTGAAACTTCCCTAGCCTCGTCGCCCACACCTCTCGGCCGGCGCACGCCCTCCCCGTCCGCCGCAGCCGCCGCCGGAGCCTGCCACGAGGGGAGGGAGCTGGAGGCCGAGCCGGGCGGAGGGAGGAGGCTGTGCGGCGGAGGCGGGGACGGGAGGAGGCGGCGGCCGCCGCGCCCGCCGCGCGCCCCGAACCTTGTGCGCGCGGTGCTCTCGGCGCCCAGGGGAACCGCCGCCCCCTCCCGCCCTGCTCGCCGCCAGGGAAGTTTCCAGGAGCTTGGAGCGGTGCGGCTTCAGGGATGTTTTCGGGGCTCACCCGGCTCCCTTCCTGCCCTCCGGGTGCCTCCGCCCTAGACAATCCCGCTCTGCAGAAGAAGCCCCCCGTGGGACTCCGAGGGCGGGGTCGTTGAACGGCTGCCAGATTCTCGGCCGGTTAACTCTCCCCGGCTAAAGAACCTGGAGTTCTTTAACAAGTTAGGGAGTCAGACACCTCCACGGCGTCGGTTTTGTAGGACGCCGGTTAAAAAATAACCCAAGTTGTAACTTTCCGGTGCTTTACCTGGCAGGATCCGTTTCGCACCTTGCCGAAAGTAATTGCAGTGCTGTTCTTAAATGAAACCCGACTCCCTGAGTCCCTGGCTTTTTCTTTTGTTCAGACCCACTTGGATGCCAGAAAGGTGATGCCAGGGGCTGTGAAGTTATCAGAAGCGAATAGAAGTGCTGGGATTATAAACAGACTGAGCATTGGCCTAGTATATGAAGGTTCCTGGTTCTACACCATACTGCACCTCCAGCACCTTGTATGTGCTTAATACCATGCTCAGTGGTATGGTACCTGCCTAATAAACTTTCTAGGTTCGATACCAAGTACAAATAAATACATAAATAGTCACATTAACCCTTTAAGACCCCGCAGTGAAACAACAAGTTTCTTTGACAGATCATCAGGAACTCACTGGATCATAAATTAAGTGCAATGGAAAGTTTTAAATAAATGCTGCTTTTTCAACACTCCCCAAATTACCTCATCTTTAAAATAGCTGTGGCAAAACCAGAGATCTTTCTAATTGCAGGTGTCACATTTGAATGTTCGACTCTTCCCTCACAGAAGTGACCACGATTAGATTCTTGTCTAGGCTGGAATGTTGCTGTGACTCAGTGGCAGTATTGGTTCTGTGGTTGATTGGGTCTCCAGGGACTGCAATGTTTGAGAAAGAACAGAGCTCGTGCAATAGGCCGCCAAACTCTTAAAGGAGTAAAGATCTCCTTACATTTTTTAAAAAGATAATTCGCTAGACTTTTGCTAGGAGAAAAGCCAGTTGTCTGGCAAAAACAGTGATGCATACTGTAACCCTTTAGAACACTAAGGAACAGTTAGGACAAAGCAACTGGCTCCATGAACTAAGAATGTGTACTTTCTTGTATGCAGATAGACTGTTTTCAAAAGGCAAGTATATTCATTTTAATTTCTGTCAAGAAAGACTACTCCCTCATAAACAAACTCTAGGCCTCTGATGAACAGGGAGGCTCTTTATCCCAAGTCACATCTGCCCTGTTTGCCTCTGCGTGAGTTGCTCCTGGTCTACGCAAAAAACTTTTAAGGACTGCATTTACAGGCAAACGAGAAAGATTGCATGAACATGCCCCCTACTTTGTCGGACAAAGTTGTATCTTGACTTTCGGTCAGGGAAGTCAGACATGGTGGAAGATGAGTTACAGGTGCGAGTCAAACACAGATCACTTAGCTTCCCACAAAGAACAACTGTTCCCCAGTCAGAGACCAGATTATCTGTCCCAAGCTGACCACTTTCCCAAATGGCTACCAGGGAAGCCATTTGTAAGAATTGTCATGAGCTCAAGGCTATTAGTGCTTTTTAATTGAAGACCCGGGACTCCATTACGGCTGGGAAAGGGACCTTTACCACAAAAAAACAAATCATCTGGCACAAAACATGGCTGAGTTTCAAAAACCCTGGTGTAGAATGAGGCAAATGTAAAGAGAAAACAATGGACCCTTCTTGTCTCTCCTTTCTGTTTTCAAGTCTCTGAATAAATGAATTTTATGTGCATTGAAAAAAAACACTTGTTTGTATTTTAATAGGATCTCTGACCAGGAACACAATTTAAATTGAGTGATCAATTTCCAGGCAAAATCAAATGTCTCTTAAATACCTATATTTCCAAGTGTTAAGTACAAGCACTACTTTCCTTTGTTATTTATGAAAACATTAACTTACAGATTCAGTTTCATGCTCTTATATAATTCTAAAAGCCATGCTCTTCATACTTAAACCTGATGACAACGACCCTGACACCAGGTGCTTTTTAAATGTAGTTACCTGTGGAAGAAATGGTGTCATTCATAGGTGTCTCGTATGCTGTCATTCTGGTAAATCTGTAGGAAAACCACCAGAGGAGACAGACAGCTGGTTAGTGACAGGAACAGTTGTTCTTTGTGGAAAACTAAATGATCTGTGTCTGATTCAAACCTGCGATTGATCGCACCAGCTCCATATTTTTCTCTGATGTTGCCCAAACATTTTTGGCATTCATAATTCCATTCCACTGATTAAAAGTAAAAAATAAATTCATCTGACAAAATATGGGTTATATTAATTTGATCTTTTTTTTCTTTCTTATAAGTTCTACTGGGAAGAATGGGAGCAGCTGGGAGAGATGGGCAGATATGGCTCTTTATAAAGAGATGCTTGCTCATAGGATTAAGGTCCCCTATTAAACAGACCTGAGAAAAATCAGCCATGGTTGGCACATACATGTGATCTCAGCACTCGGGAGGCTAAGACAGAAGGGTCACTGGTTGGAAGACAGCTTGAATTTTATCAGGAAGACCTTGCTTCAAAAAGAAAGAACTCAAAGTCTCTGGGCTTCTGCCTGTGTTTGCCCTTTCCTTCTATCTTTTCAAACTGTGTGTGAGTGTATGAGTGTGTGTGCAAAGTATGTATGTGTGTGTGTGAATGTGTGTGAGTGTGTGTGTGAATGTGTGAGTGTGTGAATGTGTGTATGCAAAGTATGTATGTGAGTGTGTGTGTGAATGTGTGAGTGTGTGAATGTTATTGTGTGCAAAGTATGTATGTGAATGTGTGTGTGAATGTGTGTTGAGTGTGTGAAATATGTATGTGTGTGTGAATGTGTGTGAGTGTGTGAAGTATGTATGTTAGTGTGTGAATGTTTGTGAATGTGCAAATGTTTGTGAATGTGTGTCAGTGTGTGTGTTTGAGTGTGTATGTGTGCAAGGAGTAAATTACTGCTGTTATAAGCAACCTAGCCTGAAGCATTTTGTTTCAGCAACCTTAATAGATCAAGGGATTCTGGCCTTTACTTACTACTCACTACTCATTAGTAATATCCCTGATATATTATCAGAAATGTTTCAAAACCTTTAAATACTGTGGTGATTTAAAAGAAAATGGCCTCCAAAGAAAGTGGTACTAATAGGAGGTATGGCTTTGTTGGAGTAGGTGTGGGCTTGTTGGAGGAAGTGTATCACTGTAGGGGCAGGCTTTGAGTTCTCATATATGCTCAAAATATTTCCCCTGTGTTTCAACCCACTTCTCCTTGCCTGCAAGTCAAGATGTAAGATTCTCAGCTCCTCTCCAGCATACATGCACACCTGCACACCACCATGTCACACCACGACAATAATGGACTAAACCTCTGAAAATGTAAGCCACCCAAATTAAAAAATTTTTTAATACTTGTCTTGATCATGGTATGTCTTTACAGCAATAATACATTGACTAAGACAGATGCCACCACCATTATTGTCATATCTGCAAAACTGTAATAAAATCTATAGGGTTGAAATAGGGTCATGTTGATTATTATGACAGAGATCCATTCTAAAATGACAAGGGTATTTGTTGATGGTTCACAGGCCAAAACTGACATCCCACACACAGCCCACACAGTAAATATTAGGTAAATGACAGTGAAACTTTCCATCCTTGTTATCTTATATTGTTATTTTATTTGCATTAATATGATTAAACCTAAATCCTTGCACATTCTAGGCAAGTGTCCCACCACTCTCCAGCTCTGTCACACTTTTAAAGTGTATGAGCCAGGTACTGTGCAGCCATGGGCCATGGGTAATCACTACTCCAGAGACTGGGACAAGAGGATGGAAAACCTGAGGTCGCCGTGACTACACAAAGACCATGCTTTAAAAACAAATTTACAAAACCATCTTTTAAACATCAGAATGTGGTGGTGTAAAGGTAAGCTCAGACGAGAGCACTAGATGTGGAGAGACCGACTGAAAAGCCATGGCCATAATCAAGTTAGAGAAATGTCAATGTGAGCTAAGCCACCATTGAAGGGAACAACAAGGATGGTAGATGATATATGAGGCCAGCCTGGGATAGATAGGGAGAACTTAAAAAGTCAAAATGGTCCAGTACATTAGATAAAGCACACCATACATCACATAATGCATCTGATAATCAACAGTTCTCTCATAGTGGGAGATTGCCCATGACTAATGTATAACTTAGCCTTTTGGGTCTTGTGACTTTCTAAGACTCTATGACCTCATAAGTTTCCTTTTAGCTTCCTGAGCCTTCCTACTTCCTCTCTCACCTCAAAGGAAATAGCTGCAGGGCAGACTTTGGGCCAGCTGCCTTTTAATTGGACTGGCTTTAGCAGTATCTACTAGTGAAAATGACCCACTTCTTTATTTTAGCGTCACCACTTCACCAAAACCCAAACTTTCAACAATTGTTTTCAATATCATTTACTCAGCTATTTGTTATCTGTTTATTTATTTATGTATTTATGGCATTAAAGTTTTAATCAGTATGTTAATCTTGTGCTTGGTGGCTGAGCTGTATTTCTAGACATTTAGTATTATTTTAAACAGAAAACAAAACCCAATAAACATAAGCAGATGAATGATATGAGAACTGAGTATGTTAGTGCACACCCAGAATAGCAGCACTTGGGGGCTGAAGCAAGAGGCAAGCCTGGGCTATACAGTGAGACTCTGTCTCAGAGAAGAAAAAGAAAAAACAAAGCAAGCAAACAAACAAGAATATATAAACTTTTTCAACTGGGAAGGCCGAGCCACCGCAACGTAGTGGGAGAAGTCTCACGTGTTTCCCATAAGCAACCTGCTGCTGACTGTTAGCAGAAGTCAAAGCAGGTGTGATTTGATTTTTCAGTTTAACATAGTGTAGTGTTAAGGTGACAAAGCACTTGTTTCCCAATAATAGCTGGAAATAGGTGTAAACCCATTTTAAACTGATTTAGTACAAAAATGCTGCCCTTTCAATTCACCACATGTAATTTATGAAATAAATATATGTGAGCTATAGCTTCAAGGCATGTATTTTCCCTTATTTTCCAAACAGCTGTTGATATCAACTTTCCATTGGGTTTTATATTGTGCACAAAATTGTATAGGTGACAATTAATGCCTCCCTACTCATTAATCACAGAAATGTCTGAGTATAATTTAGGTTCTAGTATAGCAAGCTCCCTAGAAGCCATACAATCTTGACTCATGGGAAGGTGTTTGTAGTTAGCAGTAAGTCTACTTGCTAAAGGCAAGCATTTTCTAATGAAGCCTACTTTTATGATGTCATCTACCTAAAGCATCATTGGTCCATGCAGAATAGCATCAAAATGTAATTGGAAGAGGTTTGATTGCTCACTACTGTCTCTTTCTTTAAACCACAAACACAAGTCCATTCATCAAGTATGAAATAGTGATTTCTCAAACTAAGTGATCCATCCTTCCCATCTTCAGAATCTTTCAAATGCTAAAGACATGCCAAGGTCTTCACTTCATCTCTATTCAAAAATACTTTCACCAAAAACAAGTATTTGTCAACCCTGATTAGCAGTTGTCTGCTTTACAGCTGTAGCTTTCCTGAAAGCATCTTAGTTTATCACTGTATAAAGTGAGGACATGACCACTCCAAGGTACGGTTGAGAAGAAGATGTTTCGTTGTTGTTTTTGTTTGTTTGTTTGTTTAATTCAATAAGTTTTTTTTTCCTTTTACATACCCTCCATTGTTCCCTCTCCCCTTCTGTTCCACTCCTTTCTCCCCATCCCATCCTCCTTCCAGTCCTCAAAGGGGACAAGGCCTCCCTTGAGTAGCCAACAAAGACTAACATACCAAGTTGAGGTTTAATTGTAGATATGGGAGAGAATATAGCCAGAGGCATCAAGAAGAGTCCAGAGCATGGAGACAATGTAGTAGACTAAACATGGACAGCAGAGTAAACTAGGACATGAGGAGAGAGAAGGAGAGAGAGAGAGAGACAGCAAAGAGCAGAGGACCAAAGGAGGTGGGCAAGAGAAGAGACCAAGAGAGCACACGGTCAAAGTGGTGGAGTTATATAAGAAGCCTGAGGAAGGAAAGCCCATGAGCTCGAGAAGTAGGGGTCAGGGTAAGAAGAGCTTGGGATGCCAACATTGACTCTGTCGAAGATATTTGGGATGCTGAGAGAGCTTGGAGTTTCTTTTGGACCTGGTAATCATCATCGGGGAGGCAGCATGGGTTACATGTAGGCTAAGGGCTGAACTTGATTATAAGGAGAGAGGTAAAGTAAAGCACTGTCAGTAAAGAAAATTGAACTTAACAATATGCTTTTGACAAGGAATGCTGACGACTGAGCCTAGGACATCATACATTCTAAGACGTACTCTACCACCGAATTATGTTCTCTACTGCTCACTAAGCAAATATATTTTTAAGAACTATGAAAGTATAAGTGATTTTCTAGCTGCTATGGGAAAATAGAAGACAAAAATGGCTTAATAGTAAAAATTAAATGACTGTTGGATGTGATAATGCATGTCTTTAATCCCAGAACTCTGTGAGTTTGAGGCCAGCCTGGTCTACATGTTCAGTTCTAGGTTAGCCTGAGCTATGCAGTGAAACGTTGTATCAAAATGAAAACAAAAGAATCAAATAAGACAATAAAATATATTTTACTCAGTTTTCAGATTTCTGGAGCCCTGGTTACCTCTCAAAAAGGTACTAAATTTCTAAATAATACTTAAGTTCGGAAAAATAATAATTAAGGTCATAAGTCACATGTCCATCTGGAAAAAAATTTGTCCAAGAATAAATAAGTGCCAGGTAGGTATATAATATAAAACACAATAGAAGGTGGTTTCAAGAGATAATTTTGGAAAAGAAATAAAAACTTACACTTATAATCCATGAGGTACCCCTGAGCTCAAGGCATGTCTAGATTACATAACCAAACCCTATATTGAAGAGTAATATTATTAGGCAGTCTGCCATCCAAATAAATAACTGCTTTTACTATTGACTGCCAAAATCTTTTTAAATGAGTTATGTGCATGTGTGTGGGTACAGATGAAGACCAACAGAAGGTGTCTGATATGGGTGCTGAGAACCAAAGGAAGTCATGTCCTCTGGAAAGCAGTGAACACTCTTAACTGTTGAGCCATCTCTAAGCCATTTTTTAAAAGAAAAAAACCAACAACAATTTGTTCCCTTCTAATGAAAAGTCAGTATTTCTAAGAGAAATGGAAAAAATAGCAAGAAAATAAAGGAGGACTAGGTTAGAGGTATGTTAGGGCCTGGGCTGTATTTCTAGCTCTACAAAAATATTAAAATTGAAACTGGGGTGGGGGTGACATCAGGAAAGACAGCTAGATACACATCATGAGCTGTGGGAATTTGACAGTGAGAGAGCAGTAAGAACAGTCTGATGGAAGAGGACAGAGAGCCAGCGGCCAGGCCTATATCAAAGGGCTGGCCAGGTGCGTGCACATATGTCTACACAGTGAGAGCACAGGGACCAGTCATGCCAAAGATGCTGGCTCAGCACCCTGCATTTTCATGCCAGAAAGGCAGTCCAGCACCGCCAGATCGTCACATCGTTCCAAGAGAAGCCTCTACAAATGACTCTATGTGAGACTTCCCAGTTTTTAAATACTTGCTCAAGTTTATAAAACATCATACAGAATCTGGTATTATATATATGTAGTTTTTAAAAATAATAGTGAGTTCAATGTTTGAATACATACATATTTAGTGAAATATTGGTTAAGATGGTAAACTCAAAATCTAATTGCTAGCCCTGCAGAAGAAAGCACTAGAGAGAGAGAAAAGGCACACAAAGGGCTTCTGTTACATTTGGGATATTTTATGACTTTAATAAAAATCTGTAGTAAATATGAAAACATGATTGGATTGTTAGACTGTGTAGTAGGTTTGTGAGTTTTTATTACATTATTGTCCATTATGTTCTGTATACTTGAAATATCTTACAATTAAAAAACAATAACACTTTGCAGGCCAAATAAAACACTGGTATCCACATTATTCTATAAATAAAGAGTCATTTCCAGTCTTTCAGTAGCATCCTTGCAAGGCCATAGGGCTTATGCTGAGGTCAGACCAGGTTGTTTCCAAAGCAAGGCCCATGGGACATAAACGGTTTGCAGCCTGTATGAACATCTCAATCACTTATTGAGCTTACCAAAAAAAGAAGAATGTCCTCATGATAACTCTAAAGATACTTGTTCATAATTTTAACTCTTTAGAAAAAGTGAGAAGTTTGAGCCCAGGAATTAGAAGCCAGTCCAGGCAATATAGCAGATCCCATCTCAATAAACAAGACAGTGAGGGAAAGTGCTGGAGGTACAGCCCAGTGAGTAGAGCACTTACCATGATGGAATGAGCACATGAATTGTTTCCTTTTACCCCAGAAGACAAACAGAATCCTCCTATCTGATTCTACAAGTAAAAATTAGGTATCTCATATGATTGTGCTGAACAACCCAAGTTTAAAATGTGATAGTCCAAAGGATGCTGCTAGGATGTGACATGGAAAAGGCACACTAGGAAACCAAGGATAGATTATCCAGGTAGCAACTTTCACAGATTCTCTGTTGGAGGAATGCTTTCCTGTAAAAGACATAGGATTGAAACATACAGTAAAATAACAATTGAGAAAAATGAAGTCTTTTTGAAGGAAGAGACTTGAAATAAGAGCTACTTGTAATGCTTTGTCTGGGCTCTTTTTATCTTTAATCATACACGTCTTTTGATTATATATAATGGTCTCTGGCTTTGTGTTTTTAGAAGATTTCTATGTGTTAAGAATGTATGCATTTTAATGTATATGATTTTGTCATTTTTCTTTCTTTTATCTGTTTGTTTTGCTCTGTTTCAGTGTGTTTTGATATTTATTATTATTATTATAAATGCATGCTTGTTATCTAATGAAAGAGAAACAAACAAAAACAAAGTAAAAACAAAAAGAGGATGGATTTGTTTAAATGGAGAGGTGGGGAGGATCTGGGAGGAGTAGGGGGAGGGGAAGCGGTAATCAGAATATACTGTATTAAAAATCTACTTTCAACTAAAATGTCATAATAAAATTACAAAAGCTTTTTTGTAGATTTATATCAAAATCAAGAAGATGGTATGGATGTGTTTCATACATCCCTTTATCCTGCTTGCAAGGTCTCTTCCATCTTCCAGAGTGGTATATTTGTTAAAACCAATGAACTTGCATGACATTTGCATCATCCAAATTGAAAATCATCTTACTAAGGATATAAGTGATTTTTCTCAAGCACTTATCAGAGCAAGAAATAGCTAACATCCATCCCAATGGTTACAGTCTGTCTGCCTCTACAGGCAAGGACAACAGCCTCTCTTTAGGCAATCTCCCATCAAGACAATAGTGATTCTCCTCATTGCACAACCTACCACCTTTCTTTGTTTAAGTCTTAATAAGAGCCCTAAAGGTGAAGAATATGATAGGACATGGAGACAATGCAGAACATATGTAAGCTCGAGAGAACTCTAGGAACATAATGTTGGATTAGAAAAAAATGAATTGTTAAGGGATTACTAAGTAGTAAATTCCCCTTTAATATTATAGGTCAGAGCTCTGAGAAAGGTACTAATAGTTATTAGTTGTCTAACAGAAACATTTTCATAAAATAGAACAGTATTCTGGAGATGTAGTTTAGTCATAGTGTATGTATGTATTTAGTTATGACTGTAACTTTCAAAACACACACATACACACACACACACACACTTCATACATCCACCACCACCAAGAACAACAGCAAAATCAGAAATCATACTTGTTCACACTCATTAAGTGATCCTAGAATATATACCTTTCACTAGTACCTTGAAAAGTAGACTTGCAAAGGAAAGCCCAGTTCTAGTGTAATTTGAATATGAAATGTCCTTATAGGTTTGAATTGTGAAACTAAGTTTGAATACTTGGGCCCCAGCTAGTAGTGTTGCTTGGGAGGGTTATGGAACCTTTAGGAGATGGAGCCTTACTGGAGGAAGTGAGTCACTAGGGGTGAGTCTTGAGACCATATAGCTAGATCTTACTGTCCCTCTCTATATCCTGAGTACAGATGCAAATTAGCCAGCCAGTTTCCTGTTCCTGCCACCATACATCTATTCCTTCTCCATTGTAATCTCTCTGAAATGGTAAATCAAATGTATTTTTCCCCCTTAAATTGCTTCTGTTAGTGTATTTCATCAAGGCAATGAGAAAGTAGTTAGGGAGTTTCTTCCATGGTTACTCTTTTCTGTGGACTATATCTTACCATGGAAATTATTGTCACTGATTTGGTAAACTGAAACGCAATGGGATTCTGAGGTGATAGCATAGGCAGTGTTTCTTAATTATCTGTGATAAGGTGAATGTCATTATTAGCTAATGGGTAGCAAAAAAAAAAAAAAAAAAAAAAAAAAAAAAAAAAAAAAAAAAAAAAAAAAAAAAAAAAAAAAAAAAAAAAAAAAAAAAAAAAAAAAAAAAAAAAAAAAAAAAAAAAAAAAAAAAAAAAAAAAAAAAAAAAAAAAAAAAAAAA
>PVIH01020705.1:0-15790 GCA_004025045.1 Sigmodon hispidus
ACATTGCAAAATCCTTATATAACTCTTCAGAGTTCAGAGTGTTTCTCTTGCTAAGAAGTGCCACAGATAAACAGATTTTAGTGTGTAAGTCAGGAGCTTTTCCAGTTGTGTGGGTGGAGCTGCCTTATTTGTTCTGATTTTAAACAAGGCACCAGAAAGACTGTCTCCTGATCAGATTTCCATTTTCTGATCAATATTAGCCTAAGTATGCAATAGTAATTCTTTTCTTCTATCATTTTTTTTCTGAGTAGGGATATTTGAGAGGCTGCCCTGGGACTTTGTATGTAGATCAAGCTAGCCTTAAATTTGCAATGGTCCTCTTCTATCTTCAAGTGCTAAAATTATAGACATGTGCCACAGTACATAAACCTGCAAAAAATTTTTTATTAAGATAGAGAAACCCTTTTAGTTAAACAGTTGTGTTTTTTTTTTTTTTTGTTGTTGTTGTTGTTTTTTCTTGGTGTTTTGAGGCAAGGTTTCTCTGTGTAGTTCTGAACTCATCTGCCTACCTCTGTCTCCCTAGTACTGGGATTAAAAGGCGTGTGCCACCAACACAAAACAGAAACCATTGATTTTGTTTATTTTCATTTGGTTGCTTTCTTCAATTTTGAGATTGCATTTTTTGTTTTGTTTTCCTTTTGGAGATGGCATCTCCATGATGCAGGACAGAAAAATGGAAAATTATGGGAGCTGGGAAGGGAAAGGAGCCTTTCACAATCTGGCTGGGACATTATTACATTTGCTAAAGCCTTTTTCCTTTCCCTTCCTTTCCCAGTTGTAAAACATGGGTTTTCTAGAAGTTTCACCAGAATCTGTAATGCAAGAGCATGTTCTGAATCCTTCTTTTAGCCTGTCTGAACCTCTACAGGCTTGTTGAGTCATCTTTTAATTGTACTTAGCAGAAGAAGATGGAGGACGCGTGAACTCCTTTGCAGAGGCAGGGGACTATCTGAGCTCAAGGCCATCCTAGTCCACACAGTGAGTTCTGGGCTACATAATGAGATCTTGTCAGAAAAAAAAGCCAGACCAATAAACTAGAGAGTGGAGGAGTGGGTTCTTAGCAGACAAGAGTGATTCTAAGACACTTAATTGCTAGTCTCCTTCAGTAAGCCTATACTCACACTCTAGGATGTCTTTGCTTTCCTAAGCACCTTTTCTTTTTATTTTAAAACCCTTGTGCTTGAAATCTGTATTGTAATTGCTTTTAATAAACTTTAATTTTGCAGCATACTGACTTGTCCTGAAATTCTTTGATTGAAGTCAGGAACTCTAGGTTTGCCAGAGTGATGTTCCCTAAAGGGGATGGAAGCTCTCCAGGGTCCTTTCAGTGTAACTGATGTCCCTATGTAGCCAAGGCTACCTCAGCCTGTGGAGTGCTGGGATTGTAGGTGTGGGCATAGAACCACCACACCCTGTGGTTGACCCTCTGCTGCTTTTCCTTTTTGTCTATCCTTCTTTCCTTTTCCTGGGGCCACATTTCCAGCCTAAGATTTCTTTATTTTTTTTCTCCTGTTGAGAATTTTTCTGTCTCCTTTAACCTACTCATCCCTTGTTCAGCAGTAATACACGATAATTAAGTCAGAAAAGAATGCCCTTTGTTGTTTCTCTTCTGTGTCAAATGGAGGATGTGCTCTGGACTTTTTAGTAACCTGTTGAATCTTGGAAAATTAGATTTATGACTGAAAGGACGTACTATGCTCAAAGAAAAGAAAGTAAATGGTGTCAAATTTCCTGCCTTCTTGAGACCAGACTAGCCTGGAACTCATTTTCTAGGCCAGGCTGTCCTCAAACTTTGCTTGATCCTTCTGCCTCTGCCTCCTTAGTGCTAAGATTGTAAATTTAACACCCAGCCAGCCATTATGGAATTATGGAAGTTTATTTCCTTAGATCAGTCTTAGAGACCAGGGACATCATTTTTAAATTTCTTTCTTTCTTTCTTTCTTTCTTTCTTTCTTTCTTTCTTTCTTCCTTCCTTCCTTCCTTTCTTTCTTAATTTCTTTCCTTATTTATTTACTTATTTACTTATTTATTTATTTATTTATCTTGTGTATAGAAGAGGGTACCAGATGTTATCATAGATGGTTGTGAGCCACCATGTGGATGCTGGGAATCAAACTCAGGTCCTCTGGCAGAACAGCTAGTGCTCTTAACCTCTGAACCATCTCTCCAGCCCCTCTTTTCTGTTCTTTCTTTCTTTTTATTTTTTCTTCAAGACAAGGTTTCCCTGTGTAACTCTGGCTATCCTGAACTTGCTCTGTTGACCAGGCTGAACTTTAACTTAAAGATCCACCTGCCTCCCAAGTGCTAGGACTAAAGGTGTGTGCTCTTTGAAAATTTTTGTTGCATTTTTGCTTAAGTGAGTTCTGATTGTATTTCTTTATAGTTCTCAACAGGAAGTTTTACCTTCAAATGCTTGAAAAGAAATTTTTTTTTAAAGTACTATTGTGAGGTTGGAGAGATGGCTCAATGGTTAAGAGCGCTGTCTGTCTTCCAGAGGATCTGGGTTCAATTCCCAGCACCCACATGACAGCTCACAACTATGACTCCAGTTCCAGTGAATCTGAAACCCTCACAAAGATATATATGCAGGCAAAACACCAATGAACATAAAATAAATAATTTTAGAAAAGTATTATTGGGCTGGAGAGATGTCTCAGAGGTTAAGAGCACTGGATGTTCTTCCAGAGGTCCTGAGTTCACCCAGCAACCACATGGTGGCTCACAAACGTCCAAAATGAGATCTCGTGCCCTCTTCTGGTGTGTAGACAGCACACTGAATACATAATAAATAAATCTGAAAAAAAATACTATTGTGTGTATATGGATGTGTATGTTGTTCATGCTGTGTGGTTTGCAGTGTGTAGGTCAGAGGTCAACTGTCCAGAATTGATTCTCTCCTTTCTGTAATTCCAGGGCTCCAGTCCTTGGAAGATTGAGGCCAAACAAACAAACAAAAAGACTTTTCTATCGTTTAAGTTAATATTTAGGGTAAAAACATTCTTGAGCATTTTAATTTGTGTGCTGTGTGGTGCTGGAGATCTATAGCTCTGTGGTTAAGAGCACTGGCTACCCTTATAGAGGATCCAGGTTCAATTTCTTGAAGCCACACAGCTTTACACAATCATCTCTAACTCCAGTTCCAGATCTAATAATGTCCTCTCCTGGCCTCCATGGCACCAGACATGCCTGTGATACACAGATACATGTGTGGGTAAAACATCCATATACTTTAGATATATGGGGCCATCTCTCCAGCCCCTCACATCAAAAGTTTTACTTAGTACTTTCATTTACTTTTTTTCAGATACATGAAAAAAAGTTCAGGCAGTGCAAAATTTAGATGTCAAGATTTTTCTCTTTTTTTGGGGTGGGTGGGTGGGGGTGTGTCATTGAATATAGGTTCTTGTGACAGGAATTGAACTGCATCCTTTGATCATTTTTTTTTTAAAGAATTTTAATGACTTTTCTTTCTTTTTTAAGATAGAGTTTCTCTGTGTAATAGTTCTGGCTATCTTGGAACATGATTTGTAGACCAGGCTGGCCTTAAACTCAAGAGTGCTGGGATTAAGGGATTGTGTCACTATGCCCAGTTTACAGATGCTTTTTTTTCAAAAACATTTATTATATGTGGATGTGCTTGAGTATCTGTATACACAGCACATGCGTGCAGGAGCCCAAGTCAGTCAGAGGAGGGAGTCGGATCTGCAGAAGGAACTAGAGTTATAGATAGCTGTGAGCTACTGTGTGTGTTAGGAACTAAATCTAGATCTTCTACAAGAACAATAAGCGTCCGAGGGGAGGTTTTCGTGCACAGAGAAACATCTTTGAACTGTGGAGGCACTAACAATGGACACCCAGAAAGACATTCAGCCCCCAAAGCAGCAGCTGATGATATATATTTGTGGAGAGTGTCACACCGAAAATGAAATCAAGTCCAGGGATCCAATCAGATGCAGAGAATGTGGATACAGAATAATGTACAAGAAAAGGACAAAAAGATTGGTGGTTTTTGATGCTCGATAAAACATCAGGATTCAGGAGTTTCATTCATATATTTGCCCCATTGATGTTTCTCTATAGCTTTTGATATGGCTCACTTATGACTACAACTGTATACCTGTAATTGTATTTTAATACTTTGTATAAAGGAAATTTTGGTTTAACATAAAAAAAAGAACAATAAGCACTCTTAATAGCTGAACCATCTCTTAAGCCACCATATCTTCATTCCCAGCCTTTTATTACTTAGGTTAAATGAATGTTTTTTTTCTTTTAATTTTAAAACATGTTCTCACATTATAGCTCAGGCTGGTTTGGAATTGAACTTTCTGCCTCAGCTTTCAAGCATTAGCATTACAGACATGAACAGGTATACCTTGTTCTCTTGTGTGTGTATGCTTAAATATATGTGTGTATAAATCCATATGGAGGCCAGAGGTCAGTTCTTTCCTTAGGCCCTGTCACCTTTCTTGTTTTGGGGGGTGTGTGTGTTATATCTGAGTAGAGTTGTATGCACAGGTGTAGGTGTCCACATCTATGTGTGCACTTGTGAACAGGCCAGAAAGCATTGGATGTCTACCTCTTTAACTCTCTGCCTTATTTCTTTCAGGCAGGATTTCTTCTTGAACCCAGGCATTTTTTATAAATTATTTATTTATCTTTGTTTTATGTGCATTATTGTTTTATCTGCTTGTATACATGTCTGTGTGAGGGTGTGAGATCCCCTGGAACTGGAACTACAGACAGTTATGAACTGCCATGTGGGTGCTGGAAATTGAACCCAAGTCCTCTGGAAGAGCAGTCAGTTTTAACCCTTGAGCCATCCATCCCTTGAGCCCTGAACTTGGCTTTCTTACTGTGTCACTCTGCCATATTTCTTTGAGACAAAGTCTCTCCCGAACCTGGGCTTATGTGTTTTGGTTAGGCTGGCAGTTAGCAAGCCCTAGTAATCTTTCCATCTTGAACTCCCACAGTGTAGGGATTACTGGTGGATGAAGATCATGCTAAGCTTGTTAGGTGCGTGTTGGGATCCAGACGCAGCTTTTCAAGGCTGTGTAGCAAGTGCACTTAACTACTGAGTCATCTTCATCTACCCCCACCTCATTGTTTTGAGATACGACCTCTTACTGGCCTGGAGCTTCTAAGTAGGATAAACTACTGCTCAGTGAGACCCAAGGGTCTCCATTTTAGCTTTCCCAGTGCTGGAGTAACAAGTAAACATTATGGTGTCTTGCCCTTCTTTGTGGGTTCTGGAGATTAACTCAGGACCTTTTTGCTTGATTAGCAAGCCTATATTGATTGAGCTATCTCTGTATTATTACTTATCATTATTTCTTGAGACTGTTTTTGTTTAACAGCTCTGTCTGTCTTGGAACTCACTCTGTAGACCAGACTGGCCTTGAACTCACAGAGATCCACCTGCCTCTGCCTCCCAAGTGCTTCGATTAAAGACATGTCCACCATGCCCAGATGTGAGTCTCTACATCTTAATTTCTAAGAGAACAGAGAAGCCTATATTGTATAAAAATACACCAACTGAGGTTTCTTTCTAAAAATTTTATCTACTGAGTGTGTACTTTAACTGGTAAAGTGCTTGCCAAGCATGCACTAAGCCTTAGGTTCCATCTCTAGCACAGCATATGCCAAGCATGGTTGTGCCTTTAAGGATCACAGCAGTAGGATCAGAAAATCTGGGTCATCCTCAGTGACACAGTGAGTTTCTGGCTAGCCTGGTCTAAATGAGATCTGCCTCAGAAACAAAATGGGTTTTATGTTTGAACTGCTGAGTTAGTAAAATGGTAATTATGGTCTTCTGAATGAGGACGGTCCCCACAGGCTCATCTATTTGAATGCTTGGTCCACAGTTGGCAGAATTGCCATGCTTCCAGCCACAATGTCATAAACTCACACTCTGAAAAATAAAATCATAAAAATTAAATATATTGACTCTTCTGTATGTTGCCCTGGTCATGGTGTCTCTTCATGGCCACAAAAAAAGTAACTAAGACACTATGTATATAATCTAATTAAAATAATCTTTTAAAAAAAGTGGGGTTGGAGAGATGGCTCAGCAGTTGTGAGCACTGGCTGCTCTTCCAGAGGGTCTGGGTTCAACTTCCAACACCCACAAGGAAGCTTACAACTATCTGAGACCCAAGGTATCTAACATCTTTTGACCTTCCTATGAGTTGAAAGTCTTCCTGGTCTACATACTTAGTTTCAGGATAGCCAAGACTTCATAGAGAGAGTCAGACTCAAGAACCAAATCAAAACAACAACAAAAATAGTAGAGACTTACATTGTCTGTTCGTCTGTCTATCCACCCACCCATCTATCCATTCATCTACCCATCTACCTACTCATCCATCCATTCACTCATCCACACACCCAGCCACCCAGCCACCCACCCAGCAACCCATTCATTCATTCACCCACCCAGCAACCCATTCATTCATTCACCCACCCATCCATTCATCTACCCACCCACCCATCTGTTCATCCATCCATCCATGCATTTGTGGCAAAGTCTCTCTAGTTGGCTCTGGCTGATCAGGTTGGCCTCTAAATCACAGAGATCTGCCTGCCTCTTCTTTCTAAGTGCTGGAATTCAAGTCATGTACCACTATGCCTAGCTGTGAGATTTATGCATTCTTAGAACTCTAATTTTCTTGTCATTTTGAAGTAGGACTCTCTTTGTTTAGTATTTTTGTTGTTGTTTGTATGCAGCCCTGACTTGTTTGGAAACAGATATGTGGATCAGGTTGACTTAGTACAAAGATTTGCCGGCCTCTACTTCCTGAGTCATCACATTGAAAACATGTGCCACCCAGCCCTTTGGCATTAGAATCTGCCTTAGTTAGGGTTTCCATTGCTGTGAAGAGACACCACAACCACAGCAACTCTTACAAAAGAAATCATTTAACTGTGGTGGTTGGTTTGCATTTCAGAGGTTTAATTCATTATTGTTATGATGGGAAGGAAGCAAGGCAGCATGCAGACAGACAGTGCTGGAACTGAGCGTTCTTACCTCTTGATTCAAAGGCAGAAGGAAGTGAACTGAAATGTACTTGAGCATATATGAAACCTCAGAGCTCACCTTTGAGGAGACACACTTCCTCTGATGAAGACCACATCTACTTCAATAAGGCCATAACTCCCAATGGTACTTTTGGGGGCCATTTTTTTCAAAATGCTACTAAATTTTTCTCTTATTCAAATAGTTTTTCTTTTCTTTTTTTTTTTATATTTTTTTAAACTTTATTTATTTATTTATTTGCCTTGGTGTTTGCCTGGAACTGGAACTACAGACAGTTGTTAGCTGCCACGTGGGTGCTGGGACTCGAACCTGGGTCCTCTGGAAGAGCAGACGGTGCTCTTAACCGCTGAGCCATCTCTCCAGCCCCTCAAAACTTTATTTATTTATTATTTATTTATTTATTTGCCTTGGTGTTTGCCTGGAACTGGAACTACAGACAGTTGTTAGCTGCCATGTGGGTGCTGGGAATCGAACCCCGGTCCTCTGGAAGAACAGCCGGTGCTCTTAACCGCTGAGCCATCTCTCCAGCCCCTCAAATAGTTTTTCAAGGACTAAGAATAATATGCTCAAATGATGATAATGATACATACCTGTGATCATCTCATCCCTGGGTAAGCTGGGGCATACAAGGTTAGGATTTCAAGGCCAGCTCTCACTCAGCACATAGTGAGTTTCAGACCAGATGGGGTACCCGAGACCTTGCATCAGTAAACAAAAAGCAGGAGACTAGAGTGACTCTGCCATTAAGAGCACTGGTTGATTTTTATTGGAGGATTTTTTTTTTTTGGTTCACAGCACCCATATGGTGTCATCCACAACTGTAATTCTACTGGATCTGTTGCCCCTTTTGGCCTCCATGGGCACCACACATGCATGTGTTGCATATGTGCAGGCAAAACACTCATACACATAAAATAAATAAAGCCTTTTAAAGCAAAGCAGAGAAAAGTTCTCTAATGTTACAATATTATAAAAATTCTGAAAAACATTTCTGTTAGTGCTGTTTAGTGTTTGATCAACTATTTAACCGATTCCATTCTCTTGTAATGATAAAAGAACATCTTTCATACCCCTTTGAAAATGCAAACCATGACCTCAGCAGACTCTAAGCCATCTCTCCCACTTCCAGGTGGTGAGCTGTGCTTACATAACCTTCTTGTTGACTTGCTTGATCTGCTTTGACAGGGTCTGGCTATGTGGTTCAGGCTTGATTTAAACTCCATCTTCCTGCCTCAGTCTCCCCAGAGCTTAGGAGATGGATGAGGGAGGACCCAGGAGCACATGGTCACCCTCATCTAGATAGTGACTTTAAGGCCAGCCAGCCTCTGGGCTACATGAGACTGCCTCAGCTTCCCTGGTATTAGGTTTACATGCTTAGCTAGATCCATCTATTTTTAGGAATGCTGTTTTCTTTTTCATGATGACTTCAATAAGGAGGTATCGATGAATGTAAATAAGACACCCTTGTCTCTGAGCGGCTTCAGTACCTACAAAGATCTATGAGTTTCAAAGCCAGACAAAACTATACAAAGACACCTTGTCTCAAAACAGAAACAAGCTGAGCAATGGTGGTACAGGCCTTTAATCCTGGAATTAGGGAGGCAGAGGCAGGTGGATCTCTGTGAGTTTGAAACCAGCCTGGTCTACACAGCTTGTACTAGGCTAGCCAAAGCTACACAAAGAAACTCAGTCTCAAAAAAACCAAAAGGGGCTGAAGAGAGATGGCTCAGAGGTTGGGAGCACTGACTGTTCTTCCAGAAGTCCTGAATTCAATTCCCAGCTGGTGGCTCACAACCATCTATGTTGACATCTGGTGCTCTCTTCTGTATACTGTGTACATAATAAATAAATAAATCTTAAAGAAAAAAAAAAAGGGAATAAAAACAAAGAAACAAAGATAATTTCCCAAAGAGGAACACCTGACCCAGTCTTGATGTTGCAGGGAGAAAACAGGATTTGCCAGTTGTGGAGGCTGAACTAAGCAATATTGGAACCTTGGAACATTGGGACAGCCTGCCCATGGTGGGGATGGGAGATGTGGAGAAGAGAGAATGACCTGATGTGGTGGGAGGGGGAGGGATGGAAAATGTTTCTTCTTTATTCATAATAATAATAAAAAAAACCAAAGATAACTCATTTTACTATAAGAAAACAAACCTAGAGAAAGAAATCAACCTATTTATTAAGCATTTGCTAATTTTGTCTGTGTGCTAGGATTTACTTTATTACCTTGTTCGTTACTCACTATATTATTTATTTTTAGAATATTTGATTTATGCCTAAGTGTATGTCTGTGCACCACATGGATTTAGAAGCTTTTAGAGGTAAAAAGAGGAGGTGTAAGGATTTTTTAAAGCTTGCATTTACTTGGAATGTAACAGTGTCAATCATGCCCTGGATGTGGCGATGCAAACATGGACCCGCCCACCCTTTTTAAAGAAAGGGCTCACACGAGCCTCCGCCCCTACCCCCTTTTCTCTCTGCTCCCTTCTGCCCCTATCTCTGCTGCTGTAATAAACTCTCGTGTGGGGGCTGGAGAGATGGCTCAGTGGTTGAGAGCACTGCCTGCTCTTCCAGAGGACCCGGGTTCAATTCCCAGCACCCACATGGCAGCTAACAACTGTCTGTAGTTCCAGTTCTAGGCAAACACCAAGGCAAATAAATAAATAAATAAATAAATAAATAAATAAATAAAGTTTAAAAAAAAAAATAAATAAACTCTTGTGTGGTACTCCCAGTGTTGAGATTCCATTCACGAGACACGTGCAAAAAACTAACATTGGTGCCCAGGCCCTCTCGGTCCGACAAACATTATCACGCAGAGAGAGCCTCGGGTAGATATTAAAGTTTCTGGCTGGACCATTTCTTTCCTGGTGGACACTGGAGCAGCGTTCTCAGTTCTGCAGGAGTATTGGGGTGCACCCTTTCTTTCAGGCCTTACAATTGTCGGGGTGGGAGGCAAATCTATGCGACCTTATCAGACACCGCCGCTTAATTGCATTTTTAGAAGAATTCCTATTACTCAGTTTTTAGTTATGCCAAGTTGTACAACAACTTTGATGAGAAGAGATTTCTTAGCAAAAGTGGGAGCTTTCATTTCATTTAGTGATCACATTCACTTAAACCCAGCCTCACCAGCCGCTCCAACCATTCCTCTGCTCCTTTTGCTATCCAATCAGCCTGTAAGTTCTACCTTCCTGACAATCTGCTTCCTCCCCGACAATCTGCTTCCTCCCCGACAATCTGCTTCCTCCCCTCCTCCATCACCTGCCTTCCCCCCTCACACCAAAGTGGACAGGACCATATAGAGTAATTCTGACAACTCCTTCCCACATTAGATTCATTTGTCTAATCTTAAACCTTTTATCCCCCCTCCTCAAAATAGCTAGACAAAAGACCCAAAATCTTAAAAAACCAGCTCCAAGCTTCCTTTGCAGCCTGCCAGAGCAAGAGCCAACATGATAAACAAAAGGGCCCCAGGCAGTCTGCTTGGAAACCCAGGTAAACAAAGGGTTAAAGCAGTTGAAGCTGCCACTCCCTGAGGATGCATTGCAGGTAAAACAAAGACCATTCCCCACCCCCCTGCAGGAGTCCAGGTAGGCAAATACAGGACACTTTAATCCTTTCCCTTTCCCAGACCTAGCAAGGATCCGCAGACCTTAACAAGCAGGCAGCAGACAATAGAATCCCTTAGCAGAAGAAAAGAACCATTCACACACCCAGCTAACTCAAGGTTTACTTCCAAACTCCTTTCCCCTTAGTCACTCCCAAAGCTCTATCACTAACTCATATTTTTTTTCCCCGAGCTCCAGGAAACAAACTTCCATGGCCCTATGATCTAAATCCTTCATTCTGCCAGCAAGATGAGCTAAAGACCTCTCCATCCTTGTGTCAGCAGGAAGTAGCCAAGACCACAACGACCTATTCCCGACCATAAACCCAATTTATATATATATATCTCAAAAGGGTAGAATGTAAGGATTTCCAAAGCTTGCATTCACCTGGAATGTAACAGAGTCAATCATGCCCCTGGTTGTGGTGATGCAAACATGGACTCGCCCACCCTTTTTGAAGAAAGGGCTCACACGAGCCCCCCCTTCCCTGTTCTCTCTGCTCCCTTCTGCCTCTATCTCTGTTCCCTGCTGTAATAAACTCTCGTGTGGTACTCCCGGTGTTGAGATTCCATTCACGAGACATGTGCAGAAAACTAACAGGAGGACGGTAGGTTCCCTGTAACTGGGTTTACAGATGCTGGTGAGCTGCCGTGTGGGTGCTGGGAATTGAAACCTGGTCCTGTGGAAGAGCAGTCTGTGCTCTTAACCCCTGAGCTCTTTGCGGTTCTTATTCTCTATTCTCTCTTCTACTTCCCAAATAAATTACAAATTTAAAAAATTTACAGCTCTTTATATAATTTTTTAAACTTTTGTATTTTCCTTTCTCATTTTCATTGTTGTTGGATGTCCAAAGTAAGTTTTTCTTGAGACAGGCTCCCAAATAGCTGGTTGACCTGGATCCTACAGTGTAGGTAAGGATGATGTTGAAGTTCCAGACCCTTTGCTTGTATCTCCATATTGGTCATCTGCCATCACTTTAGGTTGTTGGGCTCAAGTCCAGAGCTTTATGCATGCCAGGCAAGCACCTAGCTGAACTACATGAATTCAACTCAGCCATAGTTAAGGTGAGGTCCTGTCTTTAAAAAGAATAAATAAATAGAAACAAGCCAAGGATATTCTTGTGCTTGTCAGGCAAAAGAGACTGAGTTTAATCCCCAGGACAGTGCAAACCCCATGTTCCCTCCAACCACCAGCTGGTTTCTAAGCTGGGTCTGCTGGTGGCTTACACCTGGGTTTTCTTTTTTTCTCTGAGACTGTAGCTTAGCTGTCTTCAAGTGTACTGTGAAGACCAGGCTGCTTTGAACTTGCTTGATTCTCTGACCTCTGCCTCCTCAGTTCTGGAATTATAGGCATGCACTACAAACTAAGTGAATTCTGTCAGGAAATTCCCACAGCTCACTGCCTTTGTCATATATATTTAGTTTTATAATTTTCCATGCAGGGGAAGTGAGTATTGTGGATCGATATCAGCAAACCTTAAGCTCAAACACACAGACATGTGTGTGCACATACACACAATTCCATCAGCTTTGCTTTTTTTTTTTTTTTTTTTTTTTTTTTGAGACAAGGTCTTACTCTGTAGCTCTAGCTGGCCTGGAACTTGCTGTTGACCAGACTGCTTTAAAACTTAAAGACATCCACCTGCCTCTGCTTCTTTAGTGCTGATACTAAAGACAAGCACCTACACCTGGTAACTTTGTTTTTAAAGATGTACTTCATTTTTAAGTGTGTGCGCGGGCATGCGTGTCCCCTTGGAGGTCAAAAGAGGTGTTGAGCCCCCTGGAGCTGTCAGATGTAGGGAGCAGGGATGTCCTGAGTGAGTGTTGACATAGCATGGCAGCTTTTCCCACTCAGAGCCAGATCTCAGTTTTCAGAAGTTTAACTGTGATGTATGCTAGAATGGATTCCTTGGGCTCTTCCAATTTTGGAGTTTTTGCACCTTTTTGATTCTGTAAGTTTACATTTGTTGTCAAAATTAGGAATTTTCTACAGTTTTTTAGCCTTGCTTTCTTTCTCATTTCTTATCATGACTCCTGTGACAGAAATGTTACCTTTTTCTGCTGTAAGCTGGGAGAGCTGACGTTCTGGTAGTTTTCTTTTTTTTTTTTAAAAAAAATATTTTTATTATTTTATGTGCATGTCTGTGAGGGTGCCAGATCTTGAAGTTAGAAGCAGTTGTGAGCCACCATGTGGGTGCTGGGAATGGAACTCAGGTCCTCTGGAAGAACAGTCAGTGCTCTCAGCCTCTGAGCCGTCTCTGCAGCCCCTCTGGTAGTTTTCTTCATGCTTATTTTTCCCCAACCTTTTTTCTTTCTATTCAGATTAGTTGTTCTGTTTTGTTTTTCCAGAGCTCTGCTCATTTTCATTGATGGCCACTATCTATTTATAAGACCATAGTATATTTTTATTTGAATTTTATATCAAAATGCCCTAAACGAAGGTCTTAATGATATTGAGAGATGGTTCAGAGGTTAAGTGCACTCTTCCAGAAGTTCTGAGTTCAATTCCCAGCAACCATGTGGTGGCTCGCAACCGTCTGTGATGAGGGCTGGTGCCCTCTTCTGGCCTGCAGGAATACATGCAGACAGAGCACTGTATACATAATAAATAAATCTTTTAAAAAACAGTCTTAAAAGAATGATATTTTGATTTGAACTGTACATGTATCTATACACACATTCACTCTCTACTTTATCCCCTCTCATCTACATTTGTCTTCTCACCCTTGAGATAATCTCACTGTGGAGTTAGCCCATGCTGGCCTCAAGCTAACTGTGTAGCATAGGCTGGCCTCAAACATGCAAACATTATAGGGATGAGCCACTTACAGTTTTTATTTCTAAAGGTTTCAGTTTGGGTTTTTTCTTTCCCATATCCTATGCTTTATTTGCTAACGCTGTTTTTTAAACATTTGTTTCAAATGTTCTTTTAGTTGCTGAAGAATTTTTGTCATGGCTACTTGCAAAACTTTTGTTAGATAATTCTAGTATCTGTATTATTTTAATGCTAGCATTTGTTAACTGACACTCCCTCACCTGTTGAGATCTTCTTGATTCTTAGTATGACCAGTGTTTTGTTTTTTTTTTTTTTTTATTAAAGCCTTGATGATTTTGTATTTAAAATCGTCTATTCTGGATATGTGAGTCTCTAATACACGAATGAGATTTTATCTTTAGCTTGAACCTTTCTTTTTTTGTTCTGTTTTTCTGAGACAGATTTTTCCCTGTGTAACCCTAGCTGCCCTGGAACTTGATTTGTAGATCGGGCTGGCCTGGACCTCGGGGATCCAGCTATCTCTGCCTCCCGAGTGCTAGGATTAAAGGAATGCACCACCACTGCTCTTGAGTTTTTTGTGGAGTTTTTGAGTCAGAGTTTCATGTGGCCTAGGGTAGCCCCAAATCCACTTTGTATAGGAAGATGACTTTGAACTCTTTGGGTTTTGAGACAGGATTGGTTCTCTGTGTAACAGCTCTTGGCTGTTCTGGAATGTAGACCAGGCTGGCTTTGAACTCAAGAGATCTGCCTGTCTCTTCAGTGCTGGGATAAAAGGTGTGAGCCACCACTGACTAGCTGACTTTGAACTCTTGATTTTCCTCTTTCCAGTCTTCCAAGTGCTGGAATCAGAGATGTTTGCCACCAGGCCTAGATTGAGCATTTCTTTATTTTTTAAATATATTTATTTATTTGTGTGTATGGCTGTGAGATGTCACAGTGTAAGTGAGGAGGTTTGAGGCCACCTTATAAGTTAATTCTCTCGTTCCACCATGTGGGTGCTAAGTATTGAATTAAAGTCATTGGACCTAGCAGTAAGTACTTTTACCTATGTACCTGATTCCCGGTTTGAGTATTGTTTTAGCCAGGGTCATGACATTGATTGATGAGGATATTGATAATATTCTTTCTTTACAGAAATGACAGCAGATGTACCATCATTAGGCCCCACCATTGCTTCTGGAAACTCTGGACCTGGGATTCAAGGTGGAGGAGCTGTTGTACAGAGGGCTATTAAGCGACGATCAGGGTAGGTTTGAATGGATTTCAGTGTCTCTCCTGTAAAATCAACTTGATTGAGTTAGTCTCTGCTTCTTCTTGTCTGTTCCTGAACTCACATTAGTTGATTATTTACCATATTGCTGTCACATAACTAATTTTTTTTTTTTTTTGAAAACAAAGTTGTCTCCTTTGTAGACCAGACTAGTCTTGAATCCACATAGATGCCTCCCTAGTGCTGGGATCAAAGGTGTGTGCCACCACTGCCCAGCACATAACTAACTCTTAGTCCCTGGATTTTTCCTTATGTAGGCTTGCTATTTTATGTAAATTTATTTTAAAATTTCTGTATAATTTGAGTAAAAGTGTAGCTGTAAAGAAACAGATAAAGCTGCTGTGCCTCGTCCCTCCCCTTACTCTCATTACCTCACTCATAGAATCAGGGGTTTCACGCACACTGTTGCCTTAATTACTACCTTTTATATTTCACAGGAAGATTTCTAAGCAGATTAAAAACTTGTCTCCATTGTTTGTTTTGTTTTGTTTTTTAAGACAGGGTTTCTTGGGCTGGAGAGATGGCTTAGAGGTTAAGAGAACTGATTGTTTTTCCTGAGGTCCTGAGTTCAATTCCCAGCACCCACATGGTGGCTCACAGCTGTCTATAATGATGGCCGGTGCCTTCTTCTGGCCTGCAGGCAGAACTCTGTATCCATAATAAATAAATCTTCTTTAAGACAGTATTTCTCTGTGTAGCCTTGGCTATCCTGGAATTAACTCAGAGATCCACCTATTTCTGCATCCAGAATACTGGGATCAAAAAAATGTGCACCACCACTACCCTGTGGTTTTTTAACTTTATTTTTATGTGCATTGGTATTTTGCCTGTATGTATGTCTGTGTGAGGGTGTGAGGTCCCTTGGAACTGGAGTTACAGCCAGTTGTGAGTTGCTATGTGAGTGCTGGGAATTCACTCTGGTGAATCCCAAGTCCTCTGGAAGAGCAACCCCTGAGCCATCTCTCTAGTGGTTTCTGAATTTTAAAAGCTTTTCTTTTGGGGTATTTTTGTTGATAAGCAGGCTTAAAAAAAAAAAGGCATGAATACACACCAAAAGACCCCAAACCAAACCAACAATTAAACAAACAAACAAAA
>PVIH01020705.1:15890-31737 GCA_004025045.1 Sigmodon hispidus
AGCCTCTACTCTAATCTCAACACTCAGCACATGGGGGTCAGGGTGTCATCTGGGGACAGTGGTGCAGCCTCTAATCTCAACACTCAGCACATGGGGGTCAGTGTGTCAGCTGGGGACTGGTGGTGCAGCCTCTAATCTCAACACTCAGCACATGGGAGTCAGTGGCAGGCGGATGTCAGTAAGCTGGAGGCCAGCCTGGTCTACAGAGAGAGTTCTAAGACAGGCAGGGCCACACAGAGAAACCCTGTCTGTAACAGCCCCACATATCCTCCCACAGAAGCAAACTGCTGGCTTTCCTTAAGCTCTTATGTTTGCATTCTCAAAATCATTTTGTAAATTTACTTTTTTCTAAGTCATTGATGCTTTCTTTGGCTTGGAGTGTACAGTCCATTTAGTTCCAAAAATGTTTGTTAAGTATCAGATTCGAATGTGGCATTGTTGTGTGACTGATAACAGACTCTAAGAGAGATGGCACATGTCTTGTTTCCAAGTTCTAAAGTTTGAAAATCATTAAATAGGTATATTGCAAGAATTCTATTTGGTATTATAATAAAACTTGGAGCCAGATATTGGGGGAAAAGGTTAAATATCAGGGAGATAGGGACAAAACCACAGCCAATTCTCACCAGCCCACTCCTCAGTCTAAACACTATCTCCTTGAGTCCTCAGACTGGCTGGACACTTGGGCAAAAGCAGAGACTGGCTTCTGCCTTCTCCTTCCTTATATTCTCCCTCTCCCCCAGCTATTTTACTTCCTGGTTCAGCTCTCCTAGAGCTAGGATTGAATGAGTGAGCTACCACTGCCTGGCTGTTAGGCCTGGAACTCACAGAGATCCAGACAGATCTCTGTCTACCTAGTGATGGGATTAAAGGCATGGACCACTCACTACTCCCTGACCTTCAGGGCTTGGCTCTGGATGACTCTATCCTCTGATATTCCAGACTATTTTTTAATTAAATATATATCAGCACATTATATATCATGCAAGATAGGATATGGCAAAAAAAGTGAGGTATGTGGCTCATACCTGAAATCCTAGTACTCAATAGGTCTGAGTCAGAAGGATGGAGAAAATGAGACCATCTTCAGTTACATAGTGATACTCTTATTTCCAAACAGAACTAAAACCAAAGAAAATTAACTGAAGATACATAACAGAAAAAAAGGCGTTTTGTTTTGGTTTTGCTTTAAGCACATACAAGCTAATTTTGGATGGTAAAGATTGGAAACAGGTTTTGAAAGAAAGTTGCCTTAGGGCAGCGGTTCTCAGCCTTCCTGATGCTGTGACCCTTTAATGAGGTGTAGGATAGAACTGCTGCTCTAGGACCAGCTCAGTGGTTAAAGGCACTTGCCTATGAGAAGGAGAAAACTAACTTGACCCTGACCTCCACATGGGGGTACATGTACACATCAATCATATACCAGACACAAAAATACTAAACTCATAGATAAGGAAGAGACACAAGGTTCTCTTTTTTTTTTACCCACTTTTGCTACTTAATTTGTGTGTGTGTGTGTGTGTGTGTGTATTGGGGCTCAAACACAAGGCCTTGTGCACTCTTGGGCTAGTGCTCTACCACTGAGCTAATTTCCCTAGCTGTTGTCTGTTCTTGTTTTTTTTTTTGTTTCTTAAATATAATATCTTGTATACCCCAGGTCTAGAACTCAACAATCTTCCTGTGAATGCTAGGATTACAGTTTTGTATCACTATTCCTTGCAGAAAAATACATGGAAAGAAGTCTGAAGTTCCAGAGAGATAGCTCAGTAGTATATCCTGTTCTTATAGAAAGCCTGAAATCAGTTCCTAGCTTCTTTTGGTGGCTCACAACCTTCTGTGACTCCAGTTCCAGGGGATCTGATATCCTCCATTCACACATATACATGCCCCCAAAAGACACATAATAAAATAAATCTTTTTAAAAATCATAAAAGATGGTCTCTTCAATATTAAAAACCCATTTAAAGAAGTGTTTGCTTTTTTATTTTGTAACAAAGTCTGATTATTTTTGTTATTTGGATTTAGCTTTGCTGTGGCCCCAGCTAGGCTGGGCTCCTGCTCCTCTTGGTTGTACTTCCTAAGTGCTTGGAAACAAACATGTGCCCATCACAGCTGGTTTCAGACAGTCCCGCCTTGTAGCCAAGCCGGCCTCCCACTCATGCATGATCTCTGCCTCTGCTTCCTGTGCTCCATGGATACAGTCAATTGCCAACATCTGGATGTGGTGGCACCCGTCTTTAATCCCAACACTTGAAAGTAATTTCCAGGTCTGCCAGAGCAATGTAGAAAGGTCCTGTCTCAGGAAACCTAACCACATTCTCACTTATGTACATTAACATTATTTACTGTGTGTGTGTGTTTAGGTCAGAAAAGAACCCGTGTCTGTTATTTCTTACTATTTGGGTTCCAATTCAGGTCTGTGGGCTTGGTGACAAGTTCCTTAATCTGCCCAGCTACCTCTCTGGTTTTATATTTGCGATTGTATGGGCTGAAAAGTTCCCTAAGGGTAGATTTATTTTATCACTTGCCCTACAACATAGGTGTGCATGTGATCTTGCTTTCTTCTCTCCCTGATGGGGTCTGGGGTCTGGTCATGTAGCCTAAGTTGGCCTTGGATTGCCCACCCTTTGCTTCTACTTGGTCAGTACTTTGAGTTAAAGGTCTGTGCCGCCAAGGCACGTACTTAGCACAGTGACTTGGATATAGTGTATATTTCATTTTTAGACTTAACAACTTGCTGTGTCTTCTTTATGTAATATTATTGCTTTTAAAAATGTTTTAGAAAACTGACAAACAGGGTTAAGATTAGATCATAAAAATGAAAAATAGATCTTAGGACTTTTTTTTTCAAGGCAGGGTCTCATGTAGCCCAGGCTAACCTTGAACTCAATAGTATGACGAAGGTTGAACTTGAGCTCCTAATCATCCTGTTGCCACCTCTCATGTGACAGGATTATAGGTGTGTGTCACCATGGCCAGTTTTATGCTGTGTTCTTAGATTGCGGGAACTGTTTATAGTCCTCTGGTGTCTCTCTGTGGTTACGGTACAGCCTTGTGTGTATAAATCCATGATGGAGCTATCAGTTGTACTGCTGCTGCCTTTCCCTGTTCCTTCCTTTTGCTTTTTGAAACAGAGTCTAATTATGTAGCCAAGGCTAGCCTAGAACTCACTGGCCTTTCAATCTTCATCTCAGTTTCTGGATGGTTGGGATTACAGGTATATTTGGCTGGGGTTTTTTTGCCCAGTTATGACACTATGAAAAACATGTATTATAGATTTGTTTTGCTTCTTTTCACTTCTTCTTTTTCTTCTATTTAAGTGAGCACACAGGCATCTTGTATCAATATATTTATATCTTCTGTTGCCTTTCCCCAGGATGGATTTTGATGATGACGGAGAAGGGAACACTAAATTTTTAAGGTAAGAGTTTTGGTTTTCTTTTAAACACTCCTGACAAAGTGACTTCTAATCAGTGGGTTGAAGGGCTGGTTGGCTGGTTTAGTGGGTAACAGTATTTCTCCCAAGCCTGGTGATCTAAGTTTGATTCCCCAGAACCTACATTACCAAAGGAAAAAACTGACTGCTGCAAATTGTCCTCTGATCTCTACATACCGACTGGCACAAGCACCTTTCACCCTAACAAATAAAAAGTAAATGTCATAAAACTATTTAAAATCAGTGGGCTGGGAATGTAGCTTGCTAGAATGCTCACCTTGCATGTCTAAGGCTTTGGGTTCAGTTCTTCATACCCAAAAGATTATTTAAGTATATTTATATTTCTGGCTTATGTTTTTTTTGTTGTTGTTGTTGTTGATTGGCTTAAAGAATATGCTTCGTCCTGAACTGTACATAGGACAGTTTTAGGTATTGTGTTGTTCTGAGATAGCTTTTGTGTCAGAGAGGAAGACACAGGAAATTTAGAACACTGTCCATAAGCCAAGTCATATGTTGATTCATAACTTAGAAGAACAGCAGGCTGGGAAGGTAGCAGTTAGGGTTTGACATTATAAATCTAAGGATAATAGTTCAGTTCCCCAGAACTCACAAACATGCCAAGAGGGCATGGCATCCTACTTGTAATTCCAACCTTGGAAGGTGGAGGTAAGAGATCCCCAGAGCAAGCTAGCACAGAGAGTAGTTGTATCTGCATGCTCTGAATTTGAATGTCTCATTGCCTGTCTGATTGAATAAGGTGGTCGAGGGATAGAGGAGGATTCTGGACGTTAACCTTGGCCTTTATATACATGTGCACTCTCATGTATATGCACCTACATGTGTGTGTGAGTGTTGAATTGATTTTATTTCCTTCCCTCCCCTGAGCCCTGTGTGTGGTGAAATGTTTCTGCCTCATCTTGCTGTTCTCCCAGAGGACCAGAGTTTGGTTCCTGGGACTCACATTGGGCAGCTCACAATAGCCTATAACTACAGCTCCAAAGAATCCATTGCCCTCTTCTGATTTCCACTGACACTCAAACATGTGGCAAACATGCACACATGCAAATAGAAATAAATGTTTACGTGTTTTAAGAATAATTTGATACAACTTAGTAGAATTATTGCCTAGAATGCATGAAGCTTTGGGTTTGATTCCCAAACCGGGAATAGTGGGATACATAACCCCAAGGAGACTAAATCAGGATTACAGATTCAAGTTTGACGTCACCCTGCACCACATAACTGGACCTTGTTTATAAAAGAAGATGGAAAAAAACAGCCAGGCCTGGTGTGGTGAGAGGTATCTATAATGTCAGCACTCTGATGATGAGGCAGAACGATCTCCAGTTGGAGGCAGTTTAGTAAGTTCTACCGTAGTCGGGCTTACACAAGAGACAAAATGACAGCAGCTGTGCCTTTCATACTCCAGAGTGCTTAACATGGGGCTGGAGGGTTAGCTTAGTGGTGAAGTGTGTGCTTAATATACATAAGGCTTGGGTTTGGTTCTCAGCATTCTGTGTGCCCCCTCTATCTATCTATCTATCTCTTGGGGGTGTGTGTGTACTAAGAAATAAATACCAAGTTTTATTTATCCGATTCAGTTAGTGTCCTGAGAGACGGTGGCTAGTACCTGTACAGGTATGCCTTTGTTGCCAAGTGTAGGGAGGAGAAGACCTTCCTTTCCTTTTCCTCTCAGCGTTTTGATAACTGAGCTCATGAAGCAAACAGGCTGAGGCAGGTAAGCAGAGAAAGAGGCAGACAGGAAACAGAGGTGCAGTCAGTGAAGCGGAGGGATGGATGTGCGCTCCTCATAGGGAGGGACATAGGCAACTCAGTAGATGATTCTAGGGGAAAGTGAGTGGGCATTTGCACTTGTCTGGCTCTTGTCTTGATCTTCTGTCCCATGGTTGGCAATTCTTCCTAAAGGGGATTTGTAGCCAGAAGAGAAGTTGCCAGTGTGGGTGTGTTATTGTATGTTTTAAACATTCATGTCTTCTATGTGTGTGTGGACACATGCGCTATAGGAAATGTTTGAAGGTTGGAGAATAACCTGCAGGAATAGGTACCCTCTACCATAGGGGTTGTGGGGACTGAACTCAGATTAGCAGGCTTAGCAGCAAATGTCTTTATCTACTGAAACATCTCACCAGCTCGGTTTTGTTTGACAGAGCCCTGTTGTAATAGGTTTCCGGCCTGGACTTTCCACTCTATACCAGAGGTTCAGACCCATTCTCAGCCCCACTGCCGCTTAGGCCCAAATAATCGCACAGAAGCTTGTACTGTTTTTATGCTGATCGACCTAGGGCCCAGGCATATTGCTAGCTAGCTCTTGCTCTTAAACTAACCCATCTTGTTCAGCATGCGGCTCAGTACCTTTTCTCAGAGCTTCTTTCCTCTGCGTCTACAGCATCTCTTCATTATGACATCTCTCTGGCATCTGTGTTCTTCTCTGAGATGTTCCCAGAGTTTTCTTAGTCTAGTAGCCCCACCCACACTTCCTGTCTGCCTTCTGGCCAATCAGCTTTTTATTAAACCAGCAGGAGGGACAGATGCTTACAGAGCCCTACTTTGTAATGCAAGCAAGTCTGGAAATGATGGAATAGTCCAGGCTCCTCAAGCTTACTGAAGAGTCCCTTTTTAAAGTGGTGGGTCACAGACTCAAACTGCCACCTCTGCTCGGAATTTGTGTTTTGTTTTGTTTTAAATAAATCTGATTGTGTAGCTCTGACTTGCCTGAAACTTCCAGAGATCTGCCTGTCTCTGCCCCCCAATTCTGTGACTAAAGATATGCCCTAACTGCCTGGCCTTCCACTGTTTGTTTTCATGCCCTTTCTTCTGAGTAATATGTAAGCTAGAGCATTGTGTTTAGAGTGGTATTTTCTAACTCCTTTGATTGAAAGTCTGTTTCTTTATGAACTGACCCTTTTGTTGGGAAGATGGTAAACAGGCAAACAAATTAAAAAAAAAAAAAAAAGAATGCCCAAAGGACATGGATAGATATTTCTCCAAAGAAAAGATACAAATGGCCAGCAAGCAAATCACACCATCACTAATTATTAGGAGATATGCAAGTCAAAACTATACTGAGATGTCATTTTATATTTGTCCCAATGGCCACTATCAAAACCAAATCAAAATAGGAGCTACATCTGGAGGCTGGTATCCACTAACCTTCAGTGGGTAGAGGAAACTCAGTGAAGGGTTCTGTATAGTGAGATCTTGTCTCAGAAACAAACAAGGCAGGTGATGGTGCACTCCTTTAGTCTCAAAACTTGGGAGGCAGAGGCAGGTGAATTGCTGAGTTCGAGGCTAGCCTGGTCTACAGTTCCAGGACAGCTCGGGCTACACAGAGAGACTCTGTCTTGAGCTCCTCCTCCATCCCCCCTAAGAAACCCCAAAGACAAAAGTAAACCCCAAGATAATAACAAATATTGCTAAAGATGTGGAGGAACTGAAACAGTTGTGCACTGTGGAAATGTACGGTGGTGGTCACAGTGCAAACAATGTAGTGTTGCTTTAAAAGCTAACCCTGTTACAGCTAGCTCAGGGTCAAGCACTTGCCTCAAAAGCTCAAAGCTCTGGGATCTAGTCCTCATACCAAAAATTTTTTTGTTTGTTTCTTTGAGACAGGGTTTCTCTGTAACATCTCTGCCTGTCCTAGAACTCACTCTGAATACCAGGCTGGCCTCAAACTCACAGAGTTGCATCTGCCTCTGCCCCCTGAGTGCTGGGGTTAAAGGGCATGTACTACTGTTGTCTAGTCTCAAAGTTTTTGAATTAGCTGTTTTGGTAAGAATGAATATATATATATATATATATATATAAACTATATTATATATATTTACATTATATTTATTATATTATATGTTTTACCTACATATATGTATTGCACCATATGCTGGGCCTGGTTCCTGATGAGGTCAGATGTTGTCAGATCCCCTGAAACTGGAGTTAAGGACAGTTGTAAGCTGCCATGAAGGTTCTGAGAATTGAACTTGGTTTCTTTGCATGAACAGCACATGTTCTTAATCATTGAGCCATTTGCCTAACCCCTAAATAATTAGTTTTGAGTTGGGTTTTATGGCATATACATATAATCCCACTGCTTGAGAGGCTGAAGCAAGAGCATCATTGAGAGTTCAAATCAAGTCCACGCTGCCTAACAAAATATACACAGAGAAGCAAAGCATAGAATGTTGTTGAGATGGCTCAGTGGTAGAGGTGCTGGCTGCTCGTGATGGAAGGACAGTTGCCTTCCAGCCTCCATCTCTGCCCTGTGGCTGCAAACACAGGTTTGGTTGTGATGGCCTGAAACTTGCTGTGTCTGCCATGCTGACTTCCAGCTGTAGCAATCCACCTAAATTTACATCCGGAATGAAGGGGTTCAGTTGTGCACCATTTTATATTTTCATACATGTATATAAGGCGTTTTGAATGTATGGCCCACCCCTTACCCTTATCCTCTTTCATTGTCTTTCTACTAATCTTCCTCTTCTATTTCCTGTTCCTCTTCTATTTTCATGATGTGTGTGTGTGTGTGTGTGTGTGTGTGTGTGTGTGTGTGGTATATCTCAACATTTCATAAGCATTGCTTACCATTAGCATGTGTGAGTGGTTATATACAGGAACATCTTTCCTGTGGCTACAACACTGAAGAAAATTGTTCCTAGCAACTACTAATTGGTTATAGATTTCCTTTTTCTTTTTCTTTTTTTTTTTTTTAACTTTATTTATTTATTTATTTGCCTTGGTGTTTGCCTGGAACTGGAACTACAGACAGTTGTTAGCTGCCAAGTGGGTGCTGGGAATCGAACCCGGGTCCTCTGGAAGAACAGCCGGTGCTCTTAACCTCTGAGCCATCTCTCCAGCCCCCGGTTATAGATTTTCAAGGAGGGTTGTTGTGGCTTTGTGAGCTCCTCTTTTTTTCTGTGCTAAGATGTTGATGGACCCAATCCTGTCATGTTATTTCTAGAAGACAATGTCCCACAACAGTCTGTCCCCTTCTCTTAATTCTAAAGTTGTTTTTGTTCCCTCTTACGGGATGGTCCCTGAGCCTTGAAGGTTTTGACTATCTTCTTCTACCCCCGTGGAGTCTTGCTATCCTGTTCAAACTGGTCTCCTATGCCTGTCTCAAGTGTTCTCTTCCCTCAGCTGCCCAAGTATCTAGGCCAGTAGAGCTGCAGACACATGCTACCACCCAGCTTAAAGTGGACTCTTATGGAGTTGTCTGAATATCCATATTTATGGTCCTGGTTTCCACAGAAGAGTGAATACAGGAATATATATATATATTATTTATATATATATATAAATAAACTATGAGTTTATTTAAAGCCACATTTTTTTAAAAAATAAAAAAACTGAGTCAGGCATAGTGATCCACACTTGTCATCCTGGTACTTGGGAGGCAGAGGTAAAAAGGTCTCTGCAAGCTCAACGTGAGTACCAGGCTAGCCACCTGAGACCTCACCTCCCAAAGACCCGAAACCAACAATAAAAACCATCATAAGCAAACAACAGTCCCAAATATATTCCTATCTTTAGGGCGGTCATGAGACATTTCCTGTTCTCATCACATCATCTTTCTGTGTCTGATAACTTAGAACATGACAGGTCACAGTCATTAGTGTCAGTCTGTCAATGCCCTTAGTGTCTGTGGCTTTGTGAGGCCATTAGCCATTCACTCTTTCCCTGTCGAATAGGTAAGTGCAGGCTGCAGAGATGGCTCAGCGGTTAAGAGCACTGACTGTCCTTCCGGAGGACCTGAGTTCAATTCCCAGCATCCACATGGCAGCTAACAACTGTCTGTAATTCCAAGATCTGACACCCTTACACAGTTATACAGTTATACATGCAGGCAAAGCACCAATTTACGTAAAACAATATGTATATAAGTGCAGTGGTTTGAATTAATCTTTCCCCGCCTTCTCTCTTTTCAGATGTGAGGATGAACAGATGTGTAATGACAAGGAGCGCTTTGCCAGGTAATGTACTAGAATTTTTGGTCCTGGTTATAGGATCAGATTTTATCTAGGTTTAAATTTTATTTAGGTGAGAATGAATTTTTCTGTTTAGTATCTTCTTAAAGGTGTTGGAACAGCCTATAGTTTATGCTTGGATGACCTGACTTGAAGCTAGTGGTGTATTTTACACAATGCTTTTCTCATGTATGCATGTTATAGATGTGTATTGTATCTACAGGGAACACAAACTATGAACTTCCTGGGTTTGTGTGTTTATTTATTCATTCATTTATTTATTGTTGAGACAGGGTTTCATCGTGTAGCCCTGGGTTCCCTGGAACTGAATTCATTGACCAGGCTGGCCTAGAAATCAGAAATGTGCTTTTGTCTGCCTCCCAAGCGCTAGCATCAAAGGTGTGCACCACCACTTCCCGGCTGGATGTGCTTATTATTATATTGATACAAATAATAGAATTTTTATAGAAATTGGTTTTTAGTCATTTAAATGAGTTTTTTTTTCCTAGGTAATAAATAAGTGTTAGAAGATCATGAAATATACTTAGTTTATGTTTTATTAAAGAGTATCCTTTCTCGGGACTGGAGAGATGGCTCAGCAGTTAAGAGCACTGACTACTGTTCCAGAGGACCAGGGTTTAATTCCCAGCATCCACATGGCAGCTCACAATTGTCTGTAATTCCAGTTCCAGACAAACAACAAGGCAAATAATTAAATAAAATAAAAGAGTTAAAAAAAAAAAAAAAGTAATCTTTCTCAACCCAGATCCTGGTTTTATTTTAGAAAATTCTTGCATTGAGTAACTCTTGGAGAGAGAGAGAGAGAGAGAGAGAGAGAGAGAGAGAGAGAGAGAGAGCGATCATGGGGCTGGAGAAATGGCTCTGTGGGTAAGAATGCTTGTTGCTCTTACAGAGGACCTGAATTTAGTTTTCAATATACACATGGCGGCTCATAGCCGCCTGTAACTCTAGGTCTAAGGAACCTGACTTCCTTTTTTGGTTTCTGGGGGCTTCCAAATGAACATGAGCATACATACATACAGATACACACATATACACATAAATAAGCAAATACTTGGGGAGCCATGATGTTGGGATCCAAGTATAAGACTGTGCCCTGGCCACTCTCCCCAGTGCCCTTGACCTGTCCCTGGAGAACAGAAAGGTACAGATTGAGTATTTTCATAAGGACCCCATCTTAAACGAGTATCTGCTTCAGCACAATGACCCCAAGTGCCAGACACATCAAAAATCGTGTTTTGACTCCCTGGGCCTAACTAAGCAAGATGAGCAGATGTTATCGTAATTTCAGATACACTCTCTGTGGCAGCATTTGGGCCCCTCATCTTCCAGTATTGTGTTTTCAAAACAGACAGGGACAGAAAAGGAAAGACTTATCTGGGAAGGAAAATTGGGCCCAACATTTAACCTCTCATATTACGTTTGGCAAGGATGACTTTTATTCTTGCATATGTAAATCTTCTACTAGTCACTGAAAATGAATAAATAAATGAATGGTTACTTTAAACTCTGTCCCTAAATCCATCCACCTGTGAAAGGGAAGGACTTATTCCTAAAAGTTGCTCCTTTACACACACACACACACACACACACACACACACACACACACACACACTGTGACACACTCAGGTGCTTGTACTTATAAGTGTATGTCATATAGACACAATAATAATACATAAAAATGTAGAAAATGAAGTTTTGGGGGCTGGAGAGATGGCTCAGCAGTTAAGAGCACTGACTGTTCTTCCGGAGGACCTGAGTTCTATTCTCAGCATCCACATGGCAGCTAACAACTGTCTGTAATTCCAAAATCTGACACCTTTACACAGTTATACATGCAGGCAAACACCATTTCACATAAAATAAAAATAAATATTAAAAAAAAAAAGAAAATGAAGTTTTGGCTGGGGAGGTAACTCAGGATATAAAGTGTTCATCCCTAGAGCCTACATGAAGTCTTGATATAGTATCCCAAGAATCTGTAATTGTAGTGCATCTATTGAGAGAAGAATGAGATGGAATAGTCCGAAGCTCATGGGTCAGCTGACTTGATGTATGCAGCAGTTAACAATAAAACTCCACCTCACACAGGTGGAAGTGTGGGCCAGACCTTCTTATGTGCCACACACACAATGCAGTATGTAGCCACCTCAAAAGGAGTCATTTTTAAGTGTTATATTTAATTGAGTACTTTAAAATGATTTATTTTTAATTACGCTTATGTGTGTCAATGAATGGGTATATATACATATATATAATACACATATATATATACACATACATATATAAGTGTGGTGTCAGAAGAGGCCATAAGAGGACATCGGACTCCTGGAAGGGCACCAAGCACACTTAACCTCTGAGCTGCTTCTCAGCCCAGTGGATCCTGACTTAGGGTTTTATTAAGTTGATTGAGGGAGGGAGGGAGGGAGGGAGGGAGAGAGAGAGAAAGAGAGAACATTGCATTTCACATGTGAAACTTAGAGGACAGCTTCTGAGGTGAACTCTTACCTTCCACTTGTGAATCCCAGTGATCAAACTTAGACCTGTAGGTGTGACAGCAAGCATCTTAACCCACTGAGCCAGCTCCTCTGTGAGTACTTAGTAGTATTTATTTATTACTGGTCCTGCCTGTCTGCGGTCCACTTTGAGGCCACTGATCTAGAGAGCCAAGAAGTATCCAGCAGAGTAGTTTAAAACTCTTAGAAACAATGTTGGCAGTATATAGGGTTGATTGAAGAGAACAGGTAGGTAGGTAGGTAGTAGTTAAGTAATAGGCAGACAGAGGGACTTAGATAGAAGCTGCTGAACTATTAGGATAGCTATGAAATCATGAGTGCCTGGGCACAGGAAAGTGGCCTTGGCATTAGGCAGAGGGCTCATTAAAACCTCTTGAAATACATGATATTTTAAGGATGCAGATAATCTCTGAAGTGAAAAGTTAATTATTAATTTTGTGGTAATAATCTTTCAGATTTTATTTAAAAATCAAGCCATAAAACTCGATTTGATGGTGTACACTTTGCTCTGGAGGCAGAGGCAAGAGATCAGAAATCCCAGATTGGGGCTGGAGAGATGGTTCAGCATTGGCTGCTCCTGCAGAGGACAGGGATTCATTTCCCAACACCTACATGCTGGTTCACAACCATCTGTGAGTCTAATTCCAGGGGATCCAACACCCTCTTTTGGACTCCATGGGCCTTGCATGCATGTGTCATGCATGTATACATACAAGCAAAACACATTTTTTAAAAAAGATGACTTTTTTTAAAGTTATTTGGCAATAGTAGCACATAACATACCTTTTGTCCCAGCACTCAGGTGTATTCAAGGCCAGCCTAGACTACAGGGCAACTTCCAGATCATCATTAGTAGTTAGTAGTTAGGGTTAGTAGTTAGTGTAGAGTCACAGACTCTTGGTTGATATTCTAAGATTTTCTAGAAAGCCATAAAAACACCATCTGTCCTATTCTGTCCAGAAATACTGGAATAGGCAAAAGATTATGACCCTATTAATAATACTAAAAGGAATTTTAAAACAAAAATTTCTTTCTTCTTTCTTTTTTCGTTTTTCAAGACAGGGTTTCTCTATGTAGCTTTGGAGCCTGTAGACCAGGCTGGCCTTGAACTCAGAACTCAGAGATCTATCTGTCTCTACCACCTGAGTGCTGGGTTTAAAGGTATGTGTTAAGGAGGCTTTTCTAAATAATTTTAAAACATGATCTATTAATATTCTGTCTTTAAACAGTTAATTGTGTACCTATAATATGTATAATTTTTTTCTCTAACGAGACTTCAGACACATAAAAAAGGGGTTTTTTGAAAATTGTAATTTATTTAAAATTTTTGTGATACGTATTGGTGTTAGATAAAGTTGTGTGGTAATTGATTGCATGAAATTGGTTATCTTTATAGTTGAACTAATATATTTTAAATATTTAATACTTTCATAGTATTTGAAAGTAGTTATATAAAGTTGCATGTATACAATAATTATAATTGTACGGTTTGATTTATTTACATATTTATCACACCTATGAAAAGAGACCAGATTTGGGCATAGAAGGATGATATGTCTAAGAATCCCCGCAATTTCTTTCTTTCTTTTTTTTTTTTTACTTTACAGTTGTTTGCTTTTATCAGGATAAATTTTGATTTTCTTTTTTGCACTTAAAAAACCCCAGTTAATTGTGAATGTTTGTGTCTATCTACATGTGGGTATGTGCATATGAGGGCGTGTGCCCATGAAAGCCACAGGGTTTTCAGGAGTTGGATTTTTAGGCAGCTGTGAGCCTAGGAACCGAACTCAAACACACACACACACACACACACACACACACACACACCCCGTCCAGAACAGTGTGTGCTGTTCACTTCTGAGCGTACACACACACACACACACACACACACACACACACACACACACACACCCGTCCAGAACAGTGTGTGCTGTTCACTTCTGAGCCTTCTCTGCAGGCTTGTTTTTGCGTTAAGATCTCACCAGCCCTGCAGCCCTCCTAGAAGCTGCAGCATTATTTTGCCTCTGTTTTCTGACCACAGTCAGCTCTTTTTTTCCTGCTGACCGTTTTTTGAGGATATATATGTGCATTGTAGAGAGCAGAGTTTGACAACTTCAGGAGACACTCTTCATCCCTCATTTCTCTCTTGGAATGCACCAAGTTGGCTAGGCTGCTGTTCAGTGAGCCCCTGGGAGCTCCTATCTGCCTTTTCAGTGACAAGATCCCAAAGATTTTATGTTCCTATTTTATTGGAATTTTTCATATATTGCTAAAATAATAATAATTACTATAAGCTCGTTATTATTAAGCTCAAGGTTTGCTCTTTTGCCAGCTCCTAGGCACAAGCAGTTCTGTTTCATCATTCCTAGTACCTGGGACTACAGGTCCCTGCTTTCTGCTGTGTCCATCCAAAGGCACAGTCTTGAGAAGCTATTTTATTTGCGTAGCTGGCTTTGTCTTTGTTTATATGAAGCCATCTCTCTGTTGCTCAGTTCTCATGTTCATATGTGTTCTACTATTGAGATACATACTCCTTGTCATTATCTTAATTTATTTTTTAAGTTTACTTATTTAATCTGTATTTCTTTTGCCTGTGTGTGTCTCTGCAGCCAGCATATATGCGTGGTGTTCATAGAGGACAGAAGAGGGTGTCAGATATTCTAGAACTAGAGTGAGAGACTGTTGTGAACTGCCACGTGGGTGCTGGGAATTGAATCTGGTTCCTCTGGAGGAGCAGCCAGTGTTCTTAACTAACTACTGACCCATGTCTCCCACCCCATTTTTAATGGCTAAACTTCTTTGATCTGTTACTATACTTTGATAATTTATTTGAGACTTATCTCTCTTAAAGTAAGTACTGATACAGTAAATTAGCTAGTACCTTATTTTTTTCAGTTGCTGCCTCCGCCCGTTTTTTGTGTGTTGGGGGTGGTGGTGAGGTTTTTGAGATGGTCTTTCTTCATAGCCCTGGTTATCTTGGAACTCAATCTGTAGACCAGGCTGGCCTTGAACTCAAGTGCTGAAATTAAAGGCATGTACCACCACACTGGCCCCTGCCACCTGCCACTCATTCTTAATAGTATCCTGGTTTTCTGGAAGAATTTGGTGATAACTTTTGTCTTTCTCCAAGGGAGAAGGAATTGATACTACAGAAAAAGTGCTAAGGTAACTGAAGCAGAATTAGTTACATTAGTAATGTGTCTGTGATAGAGGATATGCAAGAGATGTAGCTCTTGGTTTAAGGATATAATTTCTTTTTTTTAAAAAAATTATTTATTTATTTATTATTTTTATGTGAATTGGTGTTTTGCCTGCATGTATAACTGTGTAAGGGTGTCAGATCTTGGAATTACAGACAGTTGTTAGCTGCCATGCGGTTTTGCTGGGAATTGAACTCAGGTCCTCTGGAAGAACAGTCAGTGCTCTTAACCGCTGAGCCATCTCTCCAGCCCAAGGATGTAATTTCATGAGCTGCATCTGGTCATGGTCCAGCTCGATGACTCAAAATATAACTCTTACCACCAAGTCTAAAGACCCCAGATGTAGCCCCAAAGTCACATGATGAAAGGTGAGAGCAGACCCCAGACCCTAAAATTGCCCTCTGACTTCTATACGCTCTGTGGGGCATGCGCACACACAGATACACTAAGTTACAGTGGAAACCAGATGTCTGTGTGTGTGTGTGTGTGTGTGTCTGTGTGTGTGTCTGTGTGTGTGCGTGTGCGTGTGTGTGTGTGTGTGTGTGTGTGTGTGTGTGTGTGTGTGTGTGTGTGTGTGTGTGTGTGTGTGTGTGTGTGTGTGTGTGTGTGTGTGTGTGTGTGTGTGTGTGTGTGTGTGTGTGTGTGTGTGTGTGTGTGTGTGTGTGTGTGTGTGTGTGTGTGTGTGTGTGTGTGTGT
>PVIH01020706.1:0-31631 GCA_004025045.1 Sigmodon hispidus
GTGGCTGAACAAGCTTACACTCCCACCAACAATGGAGGAGTGTTCCCCTTGCTCCGCATCCTCTCCAGCATAAGCTGTCATCTGTATCTTTTATCTTAGCCAATCTAACAGGTGTTAGGTGGTATCTCAAAGTTGTTTTGATTTGCATTTCTCTGATGGCTAAAGATGAAGAGCACTTTTTCAGGTGCCTTTCAGCCATCTGTAGTTCCTCTGCTGAGAATTCCCTTTTTAGATCTGAACCCCAGTTACTTTTCTATTGCTGTTTATAAGACACCATGACCAAACTTGTAAAAGAAAACATTTAATTTAAAGCTTACGGTTCCAAGGTGTTAGAGTTGATGACCACCATGGTACAGAGTATAGCAGCTGACTGACAGCCACAACCCTGAAGCAGTAGCAAAGAGACACATTCATGAAGCAAAAGGACACTAGAAATAGCATGAAGCTCTGAAACCTCAAAGTTCACCCCAGTAACACACTCCCTTTAATAAGGCTACAACACCTATTTCTTCCCAAATTGTTTCACCAACTGAAGATGAAGGATTCAATTATATGAACCTATGGGGAGAGGGGGCTGTTTTTATTTAGACCATTATAGCATGGAAGCATTTTTATGACATGAAAAAAAATAGAAGACAATCAGTTATTTGATATGGGAGGTGGCAGGCTGAAGGACAGTGGGAGAATGGAGATTGACCTTATGGAGTCACAGAAACAAGTGAGAAAGTCAAAGAAGTGATAGTGTGGGTTACAATGATTATAACAAAAGCAATGGTGGAAAGTGATGGTGTGGGTTACAATAGGGATTACTAAGTCAATGATGTAATGGTGTTGGTGGTAGAGTTGTTAACATTCTGGGCATCACAATACCTGACAATCTTTGTACATGTGTGGTCTCACTTATTCCTAACAGCAATCTTTGTAGTGGGCCTTATTCTGATTCCTAGTTTACAGATGAAGAAAAGAAAGCCAAGAAGTTAAATGATTTATTCAGGATTCCCTAGCTAGTCAGTGTCAAAACCATGAGTTTACCCCAGCTTGGTATCTAAAGCTTAGCAAACTCCTGCTATTCTGCCATACTTTCTCCTTTTCTCTATCTTGAAATGTCAGCAAACTAGAAGCATTCCTGAGGAAAAGGATATTTTATCAAACCTGGATCACTGGAAGAAGCTCAAAATAATTCTAATTGCCCATACTAATTCAGTGGAGGCTCAGGGTGCATGTTCCTAATAAACAGAACTTGGTTTCCAGAGAGATCAGTTTTGATGTAGAAAAATTAATCTATGCTTCAAACATCACAGCTGATAATTGTCACTATTCATTACTCAGACTCTGTCTTAGTTTCTTTTCTGTGATAAAATAAAGCAACTTGAGGGAGAAAGGATTTGTTTTACCTCATAGTTTCAGGCTTGTAGTTCATTGTTGTGGGTTAATTGACAACAACAAGAACCTGAAGCAGCTAGTCACATTATATTCATTCAGAAGAGAATAATGAATATATGCATGTTTGCTTAGCTCACTTTCTCCATTTTTATACAGTACAGGATCCACAGTGTAGGGAATGGTGCTACCCGTGGTGGATAGGTATTCCCATCTCAATTTATGTAATCAAGGTAACTTCTCACAATTCTCAGAGACTCCTTCCGAACAGATTTTAGATTTTGTCAAGATGATAATTCATACTAACCATCAAAGACCCTCTTCTGTTTCTCTGTTTCTGAAAGCATCTTTTAAAACCCATTGCAAATGTGAAGTCACAGGTATTTGCTTTCAAAACATACTCAGAAAATCCACTGACACTAAGTAAGAGGGCTGACCTACTCTATGAAATTTAATCTTTATATATTTCACTATCAACCACTGAAGAATGGTAAATATAGCCATTAACTCCCATTTACCCAAAGTCAGGGAATAAAATGGCATCATTAATTTCATAACCTGATATATTAACAGCACCCTACAGCTAATAAAAGATGGATATCTAGATTTTTAAAATATGTATTGCAACATGGTATAGTTCCTGTCACCTTGCATAAACTAGGAATGCCTTACAGTTTACAGAGTACTCTGATGACCATTACTAAATACAATAAACACTGTAAAAGGAAGAGTAGCAAACACTGGAGATAGAAACACTCCGAGCTATTTAATTATATAACCAAGGTTTCCTAGTAAATAGGGAAGGGAATTAGAATTTGAGCTGTTTCCTTATGCTTCATTCTCTGATTACTGCCCTGCCCCACACTTTTAGTTACATTTCTTTTCTAATCAAGTTAAATAGGCATAAAGAATCTTGGCTGCTCATTAAGCAAACCTTACAGAAGTACAGTTGATAAACTGTCAGTATTTATTTTTACAACACACAAAATAATAGGCTCACAATTTCAAGGTTTATATCTTATTAATTTTTATTATTTACTAAAGGTACAGATCTGGTAAATTCAGAGATGAGCTTAGTGATATTCTATTTGGATAATAATGTGTGTTGGGGGCATCCTGAGCCATGAGGTAATACTCTTCCAATTAGCTACTCTGCCCAGTCAAATAAAACCAAGAGCATGGATGTGAGATGGAGCTGTTCCTGGTCAGGATCTCTCAGTGTTCTTTCTCCTAGACAACAACATCAGCTACTGTCAGGAGTTGTCTTTTTGCAAACAATGAAAGCATCACTAAGTGTCGCCATGTTAATAAAACGAGAACCTTCCATAGGTCAGCCTCATCTTACAATCAGTGACAGTGTGTTCTTGACATCCCTGTAAGAGTTAAAACAATAAAGACTTGACCCCAGAACTGCCTCAGCTTCTAGAGACCAGAGAAAGCACTCATGTAGCCAAAACACAAATTCACTTGCTCAAGGACAGCCAGTTATCTGTTGCCCTTGTGGAATATGGATTACTCCTTACATAGACCCTGCTTATTATTATAAAGCCTGAATCAGTAAATGTGAATGGGTGTAGTGCTCATAGGAAATAAGACAGCTGTTATTTGGAAATATTATTTTTTATGCAGTTAGGGGTATACATGCATTGGTAGAGAACTTGACTAGCTAGCATATACAAGGTCCTGAATACTATTCGCGCCACTGCACAAGCAAACAAACTAACCCAAAGCTCGGTTTTTATAGCTGTATAACTTTAGCTGAGATGGTTAGCATTACCTATCATTAGCTTCTCCTTTTATACAATAAAAAAAATCACTACTAAATCACCATCATCTAAATAAAGACTGCATACTTATTAAGAGCTCAACCATGTGAAGGTAAATCTCTTAGAACACACATACAAAAATTTTAAAGTAGCTAAAATCACCTTTTATAATCTCTAAAATTGCTCAGGAATACAAGTACATACATTCTGTTTATATAACCTGCCTGAATACTATGTGTATACATAAATACAAGATATATACAGTAGTTAATGTCTATGGAAAATATCACTTTAAAGTATTCTAATTACATGGAAGACTATGCAGTTGAATTTACATAAGTTGTTTATGATGTTACTATCCTCCTCAAGGTGGCAGATGCAAAATGATGATGATGATGATGATGATGATGATGACGATGATAATGATTTCTCTATCCAAGAACTTGTGATGATTAGCTTAACTGACATTTTGACACAACCTAGATTCACCTGGGAAGAGAAACCCAATGAGGGGCTCTCTCGGTCATGTTGGCCTACGGGCATGTCTGTGGGGAATTTTCTTAATGTAGGTAGATCCAGCCTGAAAGTAGTCAGTTCAATTCTCTAAGTCAGAGTCCTGGAGTTATGAGAGTGAACAAAACTATCTGCGAACTAAGCACATGCATTTATTTCTTTCTCCTTTTAATTATGAATGTTATGTGATTAGTGATTCAAGCTCCTGAATCTATGACTTCCCACAATGACAAACTATAATCTAGAGTTATAAACTGAAATGAATACTTCTTTCTCAAGTTGTTTTTCTCAGGATATTTTATCACAGCAACAGAAATCAAACCAGGACAGTACTGCTCCACATTAATCTTTACGGAAACTCCACAGTTTATCCCTTTTACAACCCATCTTTTACAGGTAAGAAAACAAAGAATAAGGGGCATTGGGCAGTCCGAGGAAGAACATGTAGTGAATTAAGCACATAGTCTGTCTCTATTTGGTAATGAAGACTAGTTTACAGATGAACTAAGGATAACAACAATACTGTATAAATGTTTTAATATGAGAACATTGAAGAATAAGTATGGAAGGTGAATGACTGATTGAAATAACACTTCTTTATCTCAAGAAAATAAAGAACCAGAAAGGGTCTGAGTACATCTTGATTTGTTCTCTGTGGGGTCAAGAGTTCTGAAAGGATGTCTGAGATTGAAACCCAATTGCATCCTAAAATATGGAGAGGCAAGTATACCTAATCTCATGCTCAGAAAATGGAAGCAAACAAATATGTGAGGACTGTAGTATGTAAATTTAAAATATGGGAACAAGTGACAGTATTTTGTGGCTATGTAACAAAGTTCTTTTGTGGCTACCTTGGGAAAGAAAAGATGTGACAAAAATAATCCATGATAATATTGTCTCAGTCTCAGAAGGGATACTTTCTAGAATTTAACATGGATCTCCATGAACCAGTGAGAACTCTAAAACTATGGAGCACAAAGATACCTCTTTGGGGAGTTGCAACCTAGGCCTAGCCCAACATGCTACTTCCATCAAACCAGATGGGCTACCCCTACACTAGAAACTGCTCAAAACAGTCCTGCAGAGGTCATTTTTATCCAGAAAATTAATCAAACAAATGTGTCTACTTTCAAAATAAATCTGTACATTCCAGTTCCTTGAAATCTAATGAAAAAGTCTGTCCAGGAATAAATAGTTGTTGCCCCAGAGAACACCTTTACCTCTGTCCCTTTACATTTCTTTCCCAGATCATTACTTTCCCAAACAGAAATTTTAGGTACACTCTGTTGCTGGCAATTTCAAGGTTTACTACAAGATGTCCTTGATTTTTAGTGTCCACAGCTTTCTTTAGTAGGAAAACTTTTTTTCCCTCTAGCATTCTCTATATATGCACTCCCTTTTAAACAGATTCAGTAATATCAAACAACCTTGGTTTGCAAAGCTACAATCAGTATTGAACAAATAGAGATTCTGTTCTCTTTAAAGGTCTTGTAGCTACACTGAGGTTGGAGTAGCTGTGTGCACAGACTTGTTGGATGGTGGCTTAGACTGGTGAACTAGTGTTCTGTAACTATGTCTTCTTAGACATTACAGGTATCGGGGTTTGGCAGAGGGAGGTGGAATGGGTAGTAAGAGACAGGGAAGGCTTGTGGAGCAAAGAGCATCAATTAGCAGAAGCTTGGAGGACTTCCTGGAAGAAATTCTAGTAAATCTAATAAAGGATACTGGTAATACAAAAGAGAAGGAAGCAGAGATTGCAGATACAATGCATGTTTGAGCCAGTGCAGCATTTCTAATTCTCACTTCAAACTAGAATGTTTATAAAGCACTGAACTCAGAGGACTGGAGGGAGGGCTCAGCAGGTCAAAACATTTGCAAATCTTGCAAAAGATCTAGGTGCAGTTCCCAACATTCCTTATCCAAGTGTAACTTCAGTTCCAGAGAATCCAACCCACTCTTATTACCTCCATGAGCATCAAGCACGCATGTGGTATGCATGCATGCAAGCAAACATTCAATCACATAAAATATAAATATGTAAAAATTATACTCGGTATGTTGCTTTTTTCCTGTATGTTCACACAGTAATAAATTTTGTCTTACAGTTACGTTTATAAACCGTAATATTTGTTACTAAAAAGCCACCAAAATATTATTTTCTCCAAGAGAAAATATAATGTAAATTTTAACCCTACCGTACTATAATTTCTTCATTGATCCCATAGTCAGAAATTGCAGATTCATGACATCATTCACTATCTTTCTTGCACCCTACATCTAACCCTTTCCCTTCCTTTTAGCAAACCATTCCTCACCCCAGAGTCTATTGAGCATTCATGCTTTATTTCCTACACTGGTAGAATGAATAAATATGTGCACAGAAAAGTTCCATGGGCAGGACTAAAAGTCTAGTGACACCACCCACCAAATTTCTGTCCAAGAGCAATTTTTAAGATCTTGCAATTTGGTTTTCTGGTCTCTGAAAATGGATTCTGGCTCCAGCTAGGAGGCAGGTTCTCAGCAAAGTATGTTCTTCTCATTGTGATTTCTAGGATTTGGGGTTCATCTAGCACCTGACCGCACTGCTTCATTTTGCAATCTGGGCTATGATACTCTCAAAAGTCTGAAGCTTCTCTCCTCAATAGTCTTTGGCAGTAAGCATTGCATTTGTGCCTGTAGATTTCCCCTAGCAGTCCTATACTATTCTTGAGATGCCAACCTATAGATAGAGGTTCACTACTTTGAGGGTCTTGGAAGAGGATCCAGTGGGTGAGAGCTCTTGTATTGCAAACATGAGGAAGGTATTCAGCAAGCATGGAAAAATCTGGCTTGGTTATGACTGCTCACAACCTCAAAAGTACTGGTGAATCCCAATAGCTTGTTGGCTAGCCATCCTAACCAAGGCAAATAGCTGTTGCATCAGTGACAAGTATGGTCTTTAGTGATTTGAGAGGAAACAAACCTCAAAGAGAGTGAGTGACTGTATTAAGAGTTGTGGCCTTGTTGGACGAAGTGTGTCACTGTGGAGGTGGGCTTTGGAGTCTTTTGCTTAAGTTTTGCCTAGTGACACAGTCAATTTCCTGATGCTTGCAAGATGAACTACTCCTCCAACATGTCTACCTTCATGCCATCATGCTCCCTGGCCCAATAATAATGGAACGAATCTCTGAAACCATAAGCCACCCACTCAATTAAATGTTTTCCTTTTAAGCATTGCTGTGGTCATGGTGTCTCTTTACAGAAATAAAAACCCTAAATAAGACAGGGTCTCATACTAATAAGACAAAAATAACAGAGGAAGACCTCTGTCATCATGCTCAGCCCTCTGTATGTATGCATATTGGCTATGCATACCCACACACTTAAATGCATGCATCACACACATGTGCTCAAACACATACACATGCAACACATACATATGTACCCACACAAACAAAAACTTTAATGCATACACACACCATACACACATATGAACACATGTAGTACATATGCAGCACATACACATGTACCCATGGAAACATGAATAAACACACATATGCACACCCATACATAAACATGAACCACACATGAACCTTATACATGAATGCACATCATACATGCACAAGCAACACACACACAAACACATGTGTATATCATACTTATACATGCACACATATCACATACACCCAAATATATACTCACTACCACCACAGCACAGCACACAGGAATACACACAACACCTAGAGACTTGCATACAAACACACAACACACATGTGTGTTCTAAATGATTTCCAGCCTCGTTCAGGCCAGAGGTCCAACCTGTCCACAACACTTTTTATCCCCCGCAAAATGATTCAGACACTTAAATTAATTTCATGCTGTTTGACCTATGTCTCAGGCACATGGCTAGCTAGTGCTTTCATCTTAATTCAACCCATTTCCATGAATCTACCTGGCCTGGCCACGTGGCTGTGGCCCAATGGTCTAAACCTGTATTCCTACATGCTGCTACTTTGACAGCCAGATGGAGTCTGACTTAACTCCACCCTCCCTGACCTGTCCCTTATTTCCTGCCTATTGCTACGGTGCTTGCCACAGGCCAAAACAGTTACTTTATTTACAGAATTGCATACAGCAAACAGTTCTATCACACATGTGCACAAACATGCACACATGTACTCACATTCACATGCATGCACAGGTTTTTCACTTTCTTCCTCATCTTTATGGTTAGTTCTCTATTCAAAACCTTCTAGAATTTTCCCTAGACTTTGTATCTCCTAGCCAGCTACCAGTCCCCTTTCAGATCTCTTCCTCTTGTGACCTCTGATAATACTACTAACCATTCTTTGAAAGCTCATTCTGTGCTAGGGTAAAGATAAGCACATAGCATAATTTTCTCTAATCTCATGAAAATCCTCCAAGAATTTTCTACAATTCTGATTAGTAGATGAGGAAGCAGAGCAGGAGCTGAGAAAACTAGCCATGTACAAAGTCATTCTGCATGTCAGCACATTAGAGTTCAAATTCTGATCGGATTCAGCACCAAAAATCTTTCTAGTATGTTCTATCCTATTTAAATTTTATTTTACAGTACACTGCCTAATTATCTTGCTAGGTCACAGAGATGCTCAAAACCTGCAGAGGGCATTTTAATCTGAAAAAAAAAAAAAAAAAGAAGTATGTGAACACCTTGGAAATTACATAAAATCTCCAACTCCAGAGTACATTCTAAGTTTTATTTCACTGACATGACAAAAGACACAGCTTTCTATATGGCATAAATGCTGGCCCCTGTAGGCTCTGATGAGAGTAGACTCCAGGCTACCTACTCTCCCAGTCCTTCCATGTCCTCACAAATGTCACACATAGCCTTCCATGAATCACACACCCAGCCTGCTGGCTTCCACATTCATCTGTTTACTAGGTGCTAAGCAGTTTAGACTCTTATGTAAGCAGCACCTGTGCTAGAGCAAAGACTCTAGCAAAGTGAGTACAGGGCTGAGGGAGAGTACAGGATGGGAGCACCGGAGTGTCAGGGATGATTTCCTGAAGGAGAGAGTAGCTTAGGCAAAGCTGAAGAAAAGTGTAATGCTAATGGAATAATCTATACTTCCTTATTTGTCCATGTCTTTGTTTTACTAAAAAAAAAAAATTATAAAATAAAGTCCTTTTTCCCCATGTATCCACTTGCTCTCCCTCCTTTCCCATCCCAATCCCTCCCAGTGAGCTTTCAGCCTCCCTCCTCCCCATCCCTCATCCCCTCCCAAAAAGGGGCAAGAAGTCCCAATGTGGATCAGCTCAGCTTCCACTCCAGGCAGGTTCAATTTCCTTAGCCTAATGTCAAGACTGGGTCAGATATTCCCAGAGAATGGGTTAGGAAGTGCCAGTCCATGCATAGAAACACAGTCTGATATCTCCCCTGGAGGCTCCACATACTGACCATGTTAGTGGACAGTTGACTTTCCTTGGAGGGCCTAGTTCCTTTTCTTGAAGGTTCACTAGTGGCTGTTCTTAATGCAGTGAGTTTCCCAGAGCTCCAGCCAGCCATCACTGTGGGAATTTTCCTCAAAAGCCCTATCACTTTGTTCATTTAGACTCTCCTCCCCTGCTCTCAGCTGAAGCAGGAGTTCAGTCCAGTGCTCAGCCATGAATCCCTTCCTCCACCTCTTTTCATTGTTGAATGTAAGTTCTGTTATGGCAATTGGGGAAAGCTATTTATTTGATTACAGGGGAAGTCCTGCCGAGGCAGCACCTTCACTATTGGTTAGAGACTTAGCCAGGGACATCCTGTGAGTTCTTGGAGGTTACCCTAGCACCTGATCATTTTCCAGCCCCACACTGGCTTTCTCTATTAAGATGTTCATCTCTTTTTTTCCTTCCTTGTTGCTCCTCTCAATCATTTTCTTCTCTCATAATTTGTTCCCACACCTTCGTGGTTGTGACCCCTTATGCTCCCAATTAGCTAGGAAGATCTCCTCAATTTTCTCTTCCTAGGGGAATCCCTGAATGTCTCCCAAGTTTCTTCAGATCCCAAGCTTTTCAGGAGTTATGGTTTGCAGCTTGGGTGTTCTTTGCTTTGTGTCTAAAGTCCACTAATGAGTGAGTACATCCCCTGCTTATCTTTCTGGGTTTGTGATACCTCGCTCAGGAGGATATTCTCTAAATCCATCCATTTGCCTGCAAATTTTAGGATATCATTTTTTCTTACTGCTGAGTAGTACTCCATTGTGTAGAGATGTACCATAGTTTGTTAATCCATTCTTCAGTTGAGGGGCATCTAGGTTGTTTCCAGGTTCTTGGAATTGCGAATAATGCTGCTATGGACACAGTTGAGCTAATGCTTTTGGGGTGCAAATGTGCATGTTTAGGATATATGCCCAGTAGTGGTATTGCTGGGGAGATTGATTCCCGGTTTTCTGAGAAACCTCCATACTGCATTCCTGAGTGACTGAACAAGTTTACATTCCCACCAGCAATGGAGGAGTGTTCCCCTTGCTCTGCATCCTCTTCACCATAGACTGTCCTCTATGTTTTTGATCTTGGCCATTCTGACAGGTGTAAGGTGGTATATCAAAGTTGTTTTCATTTTCATTTCTCTGATGACTAAAGATACTGAGCAATTTTTAAGTGCCTTTCAGCCATTTGTAATTCTTCTGTTGGTAATTCCTTTATAGTTCTGAACCCCATTTTTTAATTGGGTTATTTAGGGTTTGGGGCTCTAGTTTTTGAGTTCTCTATATATTTTAGAAATCAGTCCTCTGTCAGTTGTAGGGTTGGTGAAGATATTTTTCCATTCTGTAGGCTAGTTTTGTCTTATTGACAGTGTCCTTGGCCTTACAGAAGTTTCTCAGTTTTAGGAGGTCCCACTTATTAATTGTTGTTCTTAGTGTCTGTGATACTGGTGTTATATTTAGGAAGTATTAGACACCAGGTCATAAGATAGCATCTCTCACATTCAGAGTGGGTCTGTGCTCCTTTGTTAAAACTCTCTGGAAATGTCCATACAAACTACAAACTATGGTGGTTTAAAAAATAATCCCCCTCATAGGGAATGGCACTATTAGAAAGTATGACTTTATTGGAGCAGGTGTGGTCTTGTTGGAAGAACAGTGTTATTGTGGGAGTGAGTTTTCATGTCTTATATTCTCAAGCTATTCTCAGTGTGACAGAGTTGCTTCTGCTGCCCTGGATCAAGATATAGAATGCTCAGCTCTTTCTCCAACACCATGTCTGCCTGCATGCTGCTTTGCAACCCAACCAAGATAATAATGAACTAAATCTCTGAACTATAAGCCAGCCCCAATTAATTAATTTTTTATTTTGCTTTATAAGTGTTGCCATGGTCATGGTATCTCTTCATAGCTCTAGAAACTCTAACTTCTACACAGACATAGTGAGAGCATCTAGGGGATTTTAAATGTAGTCATACTGGCAATGCAGAAAAACTATCATCATTGTACCATAAGAGTTCTTTGAGGCGCCTTATTGTAATCTAGATTTATGTGTAATTGTGTTTTTATTGAAAGTATATCATGGATTGTTTTTTTGCAAGGCAAAAGTTTGTTGTGTCAAAAAGTTCAAAAAGAAATAGTATTTTAAGCTAAAAATGTCAGTTAGACCTTAATCATAATCAATATTGACCAGAGTTTATCAAGTAATTCACTATTGTCAAGTTCATGTAGACATACAGTAGAGCTAGCTAGTACCACTTAAGCAAAACCAGAAAGAAATAAACATTTAAGGTTAGGCATAGTGAGAAGCAGAAACTTTCTTTGTTTCTTTCTAAGCAGAACATTGCTTGGTTCCTTGTTCATATGGTGGCAACTTTTAATTTTCCAGAATTCAGGGAAACTAATCTCAGAAAGAAAACACCATAAGAAAATATGTTCGGAAGTAAGCCTCCTTTCACACAGGTTCATAAAGAAAGAAGGGGAAATCAAGGATTATTAAAATACTATTTCATTCAAAGTCTGGCTTTGAAAACTAACTTCAAGAAAACAAGGAAAGCCACCTTGAGTAATTATTCACTCTGTGTCAAGTGTTGTAAAAGTTTCCCATAAATTTACAATACTTCCCTATAGAAATCTTAAGTAAGCATCAGTGTGCTACTCTTCTTACTAGCACAAGTAAATATGGAAAGGTATATTTTCAAGGCCACACCACTGATGAGCAGAATACCAACAGTGAGATTGAAACTTGGCCCTGGATGATCTTAAAGCATGCAATCTTGGCTGTAGCTTCTAAATAGTCTGTATGGATGACAAAGTTAAAACCTTGTATTTTCAGGTTTCTATTACCTTAGTTAGACCAATGAATACTTACGAACTTTTGTGACCAGTTCGTTTCTCTAAGCAGATTAAATATGCTCACTGCCAATACTACTTACAGTATTCATTACCCAGAATAGATTAGCCAATTACAGCTAACTTATAACTAATTTAAACAATTAATACACTCTATTGGCTTGTATTGAAAGGGTTTTCCTCTTGTAGGACACAATGTAAAGGTTAACTGTAGACTGGTTCAAGTCTAATTATAATAAATGATAAGAAATACTGGGTTAGTCAGATACCTAATGAGGTGTTCCCAAGGCTTTCACTAGGGCATCTACCTACCAAGCCCTAACATACAGCTAGTGTCTATGCACAAGGCAGAGAAATACAGAGGAGCATTTCTGGAAGTCAAGAGTTGTTAGTAGTTATACAAAGGCAATAACCTTCTTTCTCAACACAGTGACTCCATCAATTATACTCTCTCTATAGGGTGGAATATTTTCCAGCCATTCCACATTACCAGATCTGTTTCTAAAATGTAAAATTATTTTATATACTGGAGAGATATATCAGCAGTTAAGAACATGTCTGTTTTTCTAGAAAACCCATAACTTCTGTTATTATAACCTACCCTGTTAATCATAACCATACCCATCTGACAATGCTCTTTTCTACATGGAAACAGCTTTACATATCTCCTGCTATCCACCACTGCCTTCTGCCTCATTCCTCATCAAAATCCACTATCAGATAACTGGGTAAATTCATGCCATAACAAATCCACACAAAATCCTAACACTTAGCCATCGGGGAAGTCCAAATTAAACAGTGAGTCTTCATCTCACTCCATCGTTAAAACACTCCTTATCAAGAAAACAACCATGGGCAGTAGGTAGATTGCTCAGTGGCTGGCTGCTTTTACACTCTGTTCTCAGCATCCACATGGTAGCTCACAACCATCGTAACTCCAGTTTCAGGGAATCTGATGCCCTCTTCTGTCATCCATAGACACTGCATGCGTATACATACAAGCAGGAAAACACACATACACCTAAAATAAAGTAAATAAATCTTGTTTTAAAATATTTTAAAAGAAAAAATGCTGACAAGGATGTGGAGAAAAGGAAATGTATACTGCTGCTAGAAATCCAAACTGGTGTAACCACTATTGATGTTAGTATGGAGATTGTCCGCCAAATCAAAAGTGGAACTATTATATAGCCCAGCTCTAACACTTCTTGGTATGTTTCTAAAATGCTCTAAGTCAACACACCACAGAGATATATGCATATATGTAGTGGAGAACAGGTACCATCACGTTGACCTTGAGGTGTGACCTTTTGGCTAGCTTAGATCTGGAAATTACCCATGTACTTTGGGCTCAGTATTTGGAGCATGGTCAGAGGGCCAGTTTAAGATCAGAGCACATGTACACAGAAGTCCCTTCTTCCTTTTCTCTCTCATGCTCTTGAATGGAGGACCTGACCTGCTGAGAAAAGTTTCATGGACCAGTCCATCTTTCCAAGGACTGTGCAACTGTTTAATCTCTTATATCAGTGAGGATTCCCTTCAAACCTTTTAATAAATATTGTCTTCATTATCAATTGCCAGAGTTTATTAATTATGACAATACATACCTTTGTTCACTGTTGCACTATTTGTGATAATCAAGTTATATAACCATTCTGAGTAGCTAACAAAAAATATATACAGAATACATATATATATATACATGCAAATATATATGCATAATGAAGTTTTGTTCATCTACAATGAAGAATAAAATTATGTCATTGCTGGAAACTTGATTCAGCCAAAAGGAAGGAAGTAGAAGCATGTGAATGTGGTTAAAGGATATCCTGCTTGAAAGAAAGGTCTTTATAAAGCCAACACTGTCTCTAAGGATTACCCACTAATAATAAATAAATATTGTAGACATCACTATTTCAATAGTCAGTGAAATGTTAAGAGAATACACAGAAATTAGCTTTATAATGTGCTGCTATAATGAAAGTAATAACAGAAGAAAAATGAAAAATAATTAACATAGATAATTGTACTAAATTCATGAGGTTAAACATTTCATGTTTTCTTCTTTTTTCTAAAATGTCTGCCACACGTTGTACCTTTTGTGATGGTTTGAAAGAGTACAGCATCTATAAGCTCAATTAGTTGAACCATCAGTCCCCAGTTGGCTCTCTTTGCTAGGCAGTGCAGCCTCGCTAGAAAAAGCACATCACTGGGGTTTGGGCTTTAAGGCTTCACAGCTCTGCCCAAGTCCAATTCACTCTCTCTGCTTCCTGCTGTGAGTGAAGATATGATCACTCAGGTTCCTGCTACTTTGAGTTGGTGCCTCCCTATTGTGATGAGCTCTATCTTTTTGCAAATATAAGCCATGCAAACTCTTCCTTTTTATAAATTGTTGTGATCTTTGTATTTTATTACAGCAACATAAAAGTAACTAATACACTTCTAATAAGGAATATAAAGTGTATCTAGTACTCAATCTTCTAAACAGTAAAACTGATCTTTAGCTAAGAAAAATATCTAATGTCCCCTTGGTTACTGGGTTCATATTGTACTAGTAAATTTGGAACATTGTACTGTAAACAAGAACACAAGAATAAACGATTAACTGAAAATTTTCCCACATTGGTGTGAGTCAATCATATAGTTAGAAAAGTTGACAGCAGAAATGCAAATATGTTAGTTTATATAATTTGTAATCTCATAGACATATTTTTGGACATAGTACTGGACCCACTAGGAGTCCTTTGAAGGGGCTTTAAACTCTCTCTGTGTTGGCAACATGCCATTCTAAAGTAAAGTTATAACACAAGCCTTGCCATTCAGGAGTATTCAATTAATTTTCCAAATTGCAAATGAATGTATACAGTAGTTACAAAGTCAGCATGCTGTACAGGGCTAGGAATGGAAAGTCAAAACTTTTGATTTAAAGTCCAGCATAACGAAAGTAGTATGTCTTCACGCAGCTTGCTGACTATCATGTCTCAGTCTCCCATCCATGATGGAGACATGAATACCATATGTTCATGAAAGAAGAAGAAAAGAGAAAAGAAGAAAGAAGAAATGCATTTTGCTATTTGAAATTTTTTTTATAAGCACTAAAAATCATAGGAAATTGGCAGAAAGTTTGGTTTCAAACACAAACTAAAAATGATCCAGCCCCTTTATCTATTTATCAACTGCCAACTAAACATATTAATCATATGCCAAGACTCTGCTAGGTGATACAGAACGACAGTGAAAAAGGCTTGGCCTCTACTATGCAGAAGGAGGCTAATGACCATTATCATACAGAAGACTCACACTGTACTAACAGAAAGAACCATACTCTAGAAGCACAAAGGAGTGTGGAAGTACATGAAGAGGGATAGCTTGAACCACAGTACAAAGAATTGGTAGTAGTGTAGTACTGTGCATGCATGTTTGCAAGCATGTGCACATGCATAAATGTGTCTTGTAACAACACACCTTTCTAAAGCAAGTTAGGAAAGTGTTTATTTAGTCTAAAGGGATGCAGTCCATCCTGATGGGGTGGTTATAAGGCTATGAGACAGCTAGTAACATTGTCAAAAATTGCAAAAGAAAACGAGCCTTGAATGTCACTTCTCAGCTGGCTTTCTCTTTTGTCTTTAGTGTTCAGTCTAATCAGCCAATCGACAAAATGGTGCCACCCACATTCAGGATGGGTTTCCCACATCAGTTAAACCTCTCTGGAGATTCCCTCACAGACATACCCAAAGATATATCTCCTAAATAGTTCTGAATTCAGTCATTTATAGTGAAGATTCACCATCATAGGGAACTTCCTAGAACTGTTCACCACTGTTCGCCAAGTCATTTACAAAGATTCAAAGCCAGAAAGTCTGGCCTCCAACCCACATCCCTAACCATGATAAATCCTGTCTCCTACATTGGCTATTGTGCTTAATACTTAACACATATGAGAGGTATAAATGATTTCCTTTTCAATAATAAATACTTAGTAAATGTTATCTACTGTTTTGGTAGCAACAGCAACCAAAGTAATAGCAAAGTAGTAATCTAGCAGTAGTAACAGAAAAATGTAAAGCAATTCACCGAGGGTAGAAATTATTATTAGTCTCAGCTTAAGAACAACCTAGCGAAGACTTTATGGTACATTCTAGGGTTTGGGGTGGGGGTAGGCTCCTTAGTTATCTAGCTTTTGTTACAGAAGAAAATATCAATACCCATCCATGAAACATCTGGTAATCTAGAATGAAAACTCACTGTGCTTAAATTGAGTTGTCTAATTTCCAGGAATAGTGAGTGGGTTTAGAAAAAGGTCATGTCAGTCATAGTTGTAGTGCTGAAGAACATGCTCAGTAAGTTCTGCATCTTTTCAAATGCACAAAGTATTCAAATATAAGTTCAAACCAAGACTTGACCAGAGCATCCTCTGCTCACAACCACTCTGCAAAATGGGTTGCATCATCTCCTTCCAACATGGGATAACATTGAAGGGAGGAGAAGGCAAAGCTTCAGTTACAAATCTTCCATCTAGGAAGTAACAATACCAGGTTTTTGTACATTACCGTGTGCTTTGCTGATGAGGCTGAACAATGCAACAATGCAATGCAACTTGAGGTGAAGGTGATTCTGCTATGGACAAGGGAAGGAGCAGCAGAGGCTGAGAAAGGAGCCTCCAGAGCAAAGGCATTGAATATCACTGCAGTTAAGTAGCAATAAGCAAGCCAGCTGTCAGACACTAATGAGAGGCTATTCCAGTAGGGCTCCCCACCTTAAAAATATGAAGACACATACTTTGTTAGAATGGTTTGTTTTCAAGTGCATCTTGGTTGTGGTTTTGTTGTTATTGTTTTGTTATGTGGTGTGCAAATCTAAGGTCATACAAGTACTTGTCTCTTTTTGTTTTATTCCAAAATGTGTACAAAATAACATCAATATTTGACACCATGTTTACAAGACCATTTGATACCTGCTCTACTTAAAACTCTCTTCAATAAGTTGTCAGCTGAAGCAATCTAAGGGCTTCAGAATTCAAGTCATCTGATTAATGAACAAACTGGGATTGGGTACCTGATCTATAACAGACCAAGTGCTGAACACTACGCATGCATGCATCTGCATGCTACATGCAGGTGAGTCCATGGATGCCTGTGCCTGTATCGAGCAAATGTAGAGGCCAGAACAGAACACTATCTAGCTTTCGCTGTCATCTCTACATTTTTGCTTTGAGTCAGGGTCTCTTTCTGAATCAGAAGCTCACTATTTTGGTGAGGCAGGCTGGCCAAGGGAGAGTTCATGATCTGCCTCTTTCTACCTTGCAATACTGGAGTCATAAGCATGAGCAGTCATGCCAAGCTCTTTATGTGAGTGCTGGAGGTATAAACTCAGATCTTCCTATTAGCAGAGTGTGTGCTGTTGCCCACTAAGCCACTTCCTCAAGCTTCATGAAGAGATGTTTTGTTCCTGTTGAATTTGTGTTGTAGTTAAGCAATAATTGAGAAAGACAATATATGCAATCTAAAAAAATTAAAAAGATAATATAAAATAGAGACACTTGCTTGGCAAAATATAAAACACAGTGATATAAATGACATTATCAGATTGAAGCTTACACTAGGTTGGGCAGTCATCACTGACTCTGGGCAACATCTTCAGATGTTTGAACTGAGGCTGACTCAGAAGGAGGAGTCCACAGTGTGAATGTTAAAGAAAGAGAGAGCCAGCTGGAAGAAATGTCAGTGCAAAGGGCTCGACATAGAAAAGAACTTGGGGTTTTGAGCAACATAAAGAAAACCAGTTTGTCTGGATCACAGTGTGCTGGAGGGAGGGTAGAGAAAAATGATATCTAGGACATAGGGACCAGATCAGAAAGGATTCTGTAAACACCATATAAGAACCTTGACATTTTAGTATATTTATAAATAAGCCAGGTGATGATGATATACACATCACAGAAATATGTGCTTTTCAGTGGAAATATCTACTTTTGCAGGTGTATAGAGAATTGCTTAGTTGTAATAAGAAAAGGAAGGTTAAAAAAAAAAAACAGGAAGTTATTCCAGTAGTTCAGGAGGCCCAAGATGGGGAGAGAAAAGAAACAGATGGTGTGGGTTTACTTAAAGCAAAACCAAAGGATTTTGATATTTTTTTAAGCTAAAATGAAGAAGTCTCACTCCCAAAGTGGATACAATGGTGTGTAACAGAACAGGTGAGGTTCAGAGGGATCACAGGAACTTTGATAAGGAAATTTGACATTGGTGGTGACAATCAGTGAAACACCAGATCTAATGATGAACAAGGCAAGGTGCTGGAATTCTGAGAAGAAAATTCAAGGGTTCTGTTCAGATATAAATTAGAGATGCTCATTCATTTCCCAACCAGAAATGTCATGTGAGTCGTTAAATCCACAGTGCAGAGTTCAGAAAGGAGGGAGGAGAAGTGAAATTTTACCTTTTTCCCATTTATCTCAAAAGTCATGCCTATGATGTGACAAATTCATTCTGGGGGAGCTTAAAGGGGGCAACTGGGTCTGAGTGGACACTAAGAATATCTCCTCGTTTATAGGCTGGAGATCACAGACTACACCGGTATGAGATTCATATATTAATTTTTGTTCACAGAGAATTGCCAGTTTGACTGCAGATCCTTGGTCCATCACCCCACCATATCACAATCCCTCCAAGCACAGTTTCACAAAGACAAGGCTAGTTCACTAATGTGCAAATCAAGACTCAGTAGTCGTGTGAGTTCTACTTACACATTTTTTTCTCCAAATTTCCCTTGACCATTTCCAGTTCCAAGATGAGTTTACCCAGCACACAGGTGTGTACATTTTCCTTGTCAATTCCCATGTGATGCTGAAACTCAAGTACTCAAAAAGAACTTTCTAAGCCCATGACCTGGCGCATATGATACCAGGGAGCTGTGACTGGGTGTATTACACAAGATCAAATAAGCTGGCAGCTGACTTCTCTTGGCTAAAACAAACAGTAACTTCCTTTAGAGCCATGGGCCAGTGCCCAGTGGGTGAGTAGCAAGCAAAGAATCTTCAATCTATGGAGCACTTAAGGATACTGACATGCTCTCTGCCAGGTATATCATTGTTCCCATGTTACATTGGCCAAAAGAACTGGGTAGTGTCTGCAATAATGACTACTTTGTGCTGGGCACTTGGGAAAGTACCATCTGATACATTCTCTAATTGAATCCCTTCAGTGATAGAAGGACTTTATGCTTACTACAATGCTTAAGTTAAAAAAGAAGAATCAGAATTGTGGCGATTATACCACTGTCTAAGGCTAAATGAATAAGAAGTGCTAGAACTTTATGTGTGGATTTACAGTATGCCCACCATGCACAGCAGTCCACAGGATAGTGCCGTAACTCTTCCAGCCTAGATCATGAACCTCTAGTCATGACTATAATGAGAAAAGCACTAGGTGGGAATCAGAATGAGTTCCAGCTCCATGTCATTTGCTATTCTCTTTTCTGTACCTTCACTTCCCTTAAAATTTCAGCCACAGAGACCTTCTCATGCATATGACCTTGTTTCAGTGTCTCCTGCATACCTGAAAAAATATTGACCATCTTCCCATCAATACAATTATTGAAAACAAACTTTTCCCTTCCAGGAGATATGTGTCTCTGTTTTGATGCTATAGTTGTATAACAACTTGTTTTTACCCGAGTATTAAATGTGTGACTCTCTCTGTCTGTCTCTTTGTGTGTTTGTATGTGGGTCCTCTACACTTATCATTTTTAATATGTAATTCCCACTCCCATAGTAACCATATGGGTTGGATTTGGTTTACTGTCAGTTTATAGGAAGACACACTCAAAGACAGAAGAGAGAGCAAAGGAAAGAGGAATGGAGAAAAGGAATCAAAGAAGAAATTCTTTCTAAGCAGGTCATTATTATAAAAGCATAGTCCTTAGGAACATTTCTCCTGAGTTCAAAAGTGCGCAGAAATAGAGGGCCAAAAATTCTCCCACACCATGAGGATTGATAATCCTCAGTGACTTGGGATAAAGAAATCATAAACTAAGGTTATAGAACCAGACAGATGTGGACTCAGTTACTAGAGTAGCATTTATTACCCTTGAGTTTTTTAGGTTTTCTATGCCTCACTTGTTCTAAAGAAAAAGAAACTTTCTTCGAGAGTTTTCTCAGACAATGTCCGTAAAAACCCTTAAGAGAGTTCCAAGCACCTAGTTTCCCAAGTAGATTTTGCTCTTGTTTCCACCAGGTTGAGTTTCTGGAAATGTTGACCTTTAAGTTTTCATCTGCAAGTGTGAGACCAAGAGCACAGGTCAGATTCAGCTCTGCCTTTTCAGAGCTACATTTTAAGCACAATTCCTTGACCCATTCGTGAAGAAGGACAGAGTGGAGTCTGGAGATCTCACAACAGCCAATGCTAACATGATTTGTCACATTAGAGAACTGATGCCCTGCGGGTTTTTCTGAAACTAAAGCTAATAACATTTTCTGAAGCTAAAACTAATGACAAAATATTTATGACATCTCCAAGCCCAGACGGAGTCAAGTCAGGAGGCTTTGCTCTATACCTTGGGAGAAAAATTGCCCTCTCCCTACATGAGGGCATCAGAGGGCATAGGGGATTGCAATGAGAATATCAGAGAGTAGGTGATATCACAGATCCTTGCTCCACTCACATTTCAGCAGTAGATTAACCATCCATGTACATCACCAGAAAACACATAATCTGACTAGAAATTTTTTGGGTGGAAGTCCAGCACCCTCAGACACTCTGAAGGAAATAGGATCTCCAGAGGTAGACTATCAGAGGGGACCATAGGATCTCTGCTCTTCAAACTTATGATATCTTTACTTTAAAATGAATCCAGACAGAATTAAAAATACCACCAGCCATACTCAGATCAGTGACCCAAGCCAAACATACACTTTCAAATCTTCTTGTGGGCCCTCTAGCAATGTTCATTATACTTAAACTTTTCATTTCTTCAGGTTGTTAGAATATACTCAGAGCAAAGCATTGTGGTACATACAACACTAACCCTAACCCTAACCCTAACCCTAACCCTGGATAGACCAATCAGACAGAGACTCAACAGAGAAATAAGGAGTCTAAAAGACGTTATGATGCAAATGGATTTAATAGATATCTACAGAAGCTTCCACCCAAACACAAAGGAATATACATATTTCTCAGCTCCTCATGGAGCACATAATTGGGCATAAAGCACATATCAACAGATACAAAAAATGGAAATAATCACTTGTAACATATTGGACCACCAGGGCCTAAAGTTACAGTTCAACAACATCAAAACCCAAAGAAAGCCTACCAACTCATGGAAACTAAACATCACTCAGTTGAACCATCTCAAGGAAGAAATTAAGAAAGAAATCAAAGTCTTCCTAGAATTTAATGAAAATGAATCCACAACGTATCCAAACGTGTGGGACACAATGAAAGCAGTCTTAAGAGGAAAATTCATAGCGCTAGATGCTTATATGAAAAACCTAGAGAAATCCCACACTAGAGACCTAACAGCACAGCTGAAAGCCTTAGAACAATTAGAAGCAAACTCACTTAGAAGGAGTAGATGGCAGGAAATAATCAAACTTAGAGCTGAAATCAATACAATTGAAACACAAAGAACAATACAAAGAATCAATGATTCTAAGAGTTGGTTCTTTGAGAAAATTAACAAGATAGATAAGCCCTTAGACAAGCTAATCAAAAAACAGAGAGAGAATGTTCAAATCAACAAAATCAGAAATGAAAAGGGGGACATAACAACAGACCCCCAGGAAATACAGAGAATTATCAGATCATATTTTGAAAATCTGTATTCCACAAAAATGGAAAACCTAGAAGAAATGGACAGCTTTCTGGACAGGTACCACCTATTGTGGTAAAAATTTGTTTTGAGATATGTTTTAAACGGGGTTTATTTGGTGAAAATTGTTTATAAAATAGAGTCGGTTTTAAGAGAAGATGACAGGATGAGATTGTAGTGTGTTGGAGTCTTTTTAAGGAAGATTTTTTATTTTTACGCCGTACGTCCGAACTCCCGGGCAGCTGGGGCAAATTGTGTACTCGGTCGGGGAACTCTCGCGAGAGAATGACGACTTTTTGTCTTGGTCCCCTCCCTCGAAGGTCTATTTTTGGAATCTTTTTTAGTTAATTATGTTTTGTTTGTTTTTAGTCTTATGACGTGATCGTTTATATATATAGTTTTTGATTTCTCGCTACAACCACCCACCAAAATTAAATGAAGACCAGATTAATTACCTAAACAGGCCTATAACCCTTAAGGAAATTGAAGCTGTCATTAAAAACCTCCCCCAAAATAAAAGCCCTAGTCCAGATGGTTTCAGTGTCGAATTCTACCAGACATTCAAAGAAGAATTACTACCGTTACTCCACAAACTATTTCACACAGTAGAAAATGAAAGAATATTGCCAAATTCCTTTTATGAGGCCACAATCACCCTAATACCTAAGCCACTCAAAGACACAACAAAGAAGGAAAATTACAGACCAATTTCCCTCATGAATATTGATGCAAAAATTCTCAACAAACTTTTGGCAAACCGTATACAAGAATGTATAAAAGATATCATCCACCACGACCAAGTAGGCTTCATCCCAGAAATGCAGGGCTGGTTTAACATACGAAAAACTGTAAATGTTATTCATCATATAAACAAACTAAAGGAATAAAATCACATGATCATATCCTTAGATGCTGAAAAGGCCTTTGATAAAATCCAACACTCCTTTATGATTAAAGCCCTGGAGAGATCAGGAATACAGGGAGAATACATAAATATAATAAAGGCGATTTACAAGAAGCCGACAGGCAGTATCAAACTTAATGGAGAAAAACTCAAAGCAATCTCACTAAAATCAGGAACTAGACAAGGATGTCCTCTCTCCCCTTATCTATTCAATATAGTTCTTGAAGTTTTAGCTAAAGCAATAAGGGAACGAAAAGAAATTAAGGGGATATAAATTGGAAAAGAAGAAGTGAAACTATCTCTATTTGCAGATGATATGATTGTATACGTAAGTGACCCACAAAATTCTTCCAAGGAACTGCTACAGCTGATAAACACCTTCAGCAATGTAGCAGGATACAAGATAAACTCAAAGAAATCAGTAGCCCTTCTATGCACTAAAGATAGAAGAGCTGAAAAAGAAATAAGGGAAACAATACCCTTTATAATAGCTGCAAATAGTATTAAATACCTTGGAGTAACTATAACCAAAGAAGTAATAGACCTATTTGACAAAAATTTTAAATCATTGAAGAAAGAAATTGAAGAGGATATCAGAAAATGGAAGGCTCTCCCATGTTCCTGGATAGGTAGGATCAACATAATAAAAATGGCAATTCTACCAAAGGCAATCTACAGATTCAATGCACTGCCCATCAAAATCCCAACACAATATTTCTTGGACCTTGAAAGAATAATACTCAATTTCATCTGGGATAACAGGAAAGCCAGAATTGCCAAAACAATTTTACTCAACAAAAGAACCTCAGGAGGTATCACCATCCCTGACTTCAAGCTATACTATAGAGCTACAGTAATAAAAACAGCCTGGTACTAGCATAAAAACAGACTTGTGGATCAATGGAATAGAATTGAGGATCCAGACATTAACCCAAAAACCTATGAACACCTGGCCTTTAACAAAGAGGCCCAAAACATTCAATGGAAAAAAGATAGTATATTTAACAAATGGTGTTGGCATAGCTGGATGGAAGTGTGTAGAAAAATGCAAATAGATCCGAGCCTGTCACCCTGCATAAAACTCAAATCCAAGTGGATCAAAGACCTCAACATAACATAAACCCAGCCACTTTGAACTTGATAGAAAAGAAAGTGGGAAATACACTTCTACAAATTGGCACAGGCGACCACTTCCTAAATATAACACCAGTGGCACAGACAATAAGACCAACAATCAATAAGTGGTATCTCCTGAAGCTAAGAAGCTTCTGTAAAGCCAAGGACACTGTCAATAGGACAAAATGACAGCCTACAGAATGGGAAAAGATTTTCACCAACCCTACAAGTGATAGAGGACTGATCTCTAAGATACATAAAGAGCTCAAGAATCTAGAGCCCAAAACCTTGAATAACACAATCAAAAAATGGGGTACAGATCTAAAAAGGAAATTCTCAGCAGAGGAATTACGAATGGCTGAAAGGCACCTGAAAAAGTGCTCTTCATCTTTAGCCATCAGAGAAATGCAAATCAAAACAACTTTGAGATACCACCTAACACCTGTTAGATTGGCTAAGATAAAAGGCACAGATGACAGCCTATGTTGGAGAGGAAGTGGAGCAAGGGGAACACTCCTCTGTTGTTTGTGGGAGTGCAAGCTTGTTCAGCCACTTTGGAATGCAATATGGCGGTTTCTCAGAAAATTGAGAATCAGTCTCCCCAAGGACCCAGCAATACCACTTCTGGGTGTATAACTTAAAGAGGCACATTCACACTCCAAAGGTATTAGCTCAACTATGTTCATAGCAGCATTATTTGTAGTAGCAAGAACCTGGAAACAACCTAGATGTCCCTCAACTGAAGAATGGATTAACAAACTGTGGTACATCTACACAATGGAATTCTACTCAGCAGTAAGAAAAAATGACATCCTAAAATTTGCAGGCAAATGGATGGATTTGGAGAATATCCTCCTGAGCGAGGTATCACAAACCCAGAAAGATAAGCAGGGGATGTACTCACTCATTAGTGGTCTCTAAACAAACTAACAAGAAAAAAGCCAAGCATGCCCAATCTTCAAACCACAACCACTAAACAGCTTGGAATCAGAAACACCCTGGACTGACTCTTCGGATCCCACTACACCTATAGGAACACCTGACTCACTCTTGAGGGAGGATGGACAAAACTGGATTTGCCAGGAGTGGAGACTGAACTAAGCTTTATTGGATTAGTGGGACCATGGGACTGTCCAGGGAGGGGATGGGGAGTTGTGGAGAAAGAAAGAGTGACCTGATGTGGTGGGAGAGGGAAGGGACCTTGAATAAGGATATACAGGGATAGGAAAAAAAAAATCCACAGGGAAAGCTGAACACAAAGTAATTTTATGTGTAGCAAATTATTTGAATTATCACCCTTGATAAGTCATGCTTATGATTTTTATTTTCTTTATAGTTATTGTTAACTTATCAGCATTTTAAATTCAATTTACTGTTTTTCTTGATAAATACAAAAAAAAAAAGTGTGGATATACAATGAACATCCCTAGTGAGGCTCTGCTGGGTCTGTGCTCTTTGTGGGATCTAACTTTTTCCAGGTAGTGTCAGAAGTGAATTAATTAATTATAGTTATCCAGGTGATGTCAAGAGACCTGATGGTGTGAGGGAAATCTTATGCATCAAGTGTTTGGAATATATGTAAATAAACTGTGTTTCAGGTGCAAAAAAAAAAAAAAAAAAACAAGAGGTATACCATCAACCATCAGCTTTTCTTGGCCAGTAGGCTCATGAACAGCACAAATGCTTGTTACTGAGGCTTCCCTGTTGTTCCAAACAGTTGAATTGATTCTCTACAGGAACATGTTTTTATTCCCCTTGGTCTTCCATGACCCTATACCACAGGGGCTAAAAAGAAGCCTCACTGAACAATGCTTTTAGGATACTGACAGTTTCTCTTGGGAGACTGGTTCATCCAGATCAAGATCAAAGTATGACTATGATCCTCTTTTAATCCAGAAAGTACCATATTTGGAAATTCATAACATGTGGTTTACTGTCTCATATGATATATAATCAAACTCAGAACAGGAAGTAGACAGAGCTAAGGGCTCTCTCTCCCTCTCCCTCCCTCCCTCTCTTTCATCAATTAACATTTTTGAAGATCTATCTGTAGGATAAATTGGTATGCTAATTTAAGTGATCACTTACGTTTGCATCCTTTACATGTGGCAGGATGATCAATGTGTGGTGTCATATATCTCAACCTTTAGAGTCAGGCAGGGCTCACTGCTGAACTTTGGTAAATACATAACTTCATGAACATTAGCGTCCTCAGTGTGGAAATGGAAGCAATAATTTATACATTCTTTTTATTATTGTTTTCAATAGTTTTTCTGGCTGTTGTGTTTGAGGCTGTGTCTCATGTATCCCAGATTGACCTGTAACACATTATGTAGTTAAGGATGACCTTATACTTTAGATTTTCCTGCCTCCACAGGCATGAATAATGATGATTAGTTCATATAGGGCTAGAGATTGAACCCAGGGCTTCATCCATGCTAGGCAATCACTCTACCAACTCAGCTACATCTTTTTAGTATCAGCTACATGCTTGTTAAGTTAAATAATATTGATCAATAGGTAATTGACTCATTAACAATCTAGAATGGTATATATTAATAACAATAATGAGCACCATGTTATAATAAGATAAGAACATTCTGAGTGGGCTGCCTCTCCTCATAGTGAGGAAAACATCTGAGAAATGCCTAAAATGTGTTTTACATCAGAAACATTTACTTGTGAGTAGAGGAGTAGTATGTTGACATGTGTGATTCATTTGGTACAACACACTGACACAGATGGGTTTCACTCTTGAATCTGCTTGTTCTTGTAATTTTCTTCTTACTCATCAAAAAAGTTTTTGACGTGGCCCTGATGTTTCTGCTAAATCATTCAAAACCATGACATTTTAAGAAATAATTTGCACTTTTATCTTTCTTTGGTCCTGCATCTAATTGGAGCAGACTGTCTGCTTTAGTGAATTCTCTAACAGACTTCCTGCAGAGGATTTATATTATATAAGGGAAAGGTCACTCACTCCAGCTCAACGAAAGACAGTGAAGACCTGGAGTTGATAGTATGCCATTGATTTTAACAATGCTCTCTAGGGGATCAAAGATGAGCAAAGTCTTAGTTGTATATAAGAGTTCTTTTTATGTTTTTTATTTTAAAAAATTATTTTTCCATACCCACCACTGTTTCTCCTCCCTCAGCCTTTCCCCTACTCCATCCCCAGAGAAGGCAAGGAATCCCAAGGTGAGTCAATTCATTTTGGCATATCCAGATGAGGTAGGACCAAGTCCCTCCCCCCAGCATGAAGGTTGAGAAAGGTGTTCCTCTTAAGGGTATGGGCTCCAAGAAGCAAGTTCATGCACCAAGAATAAACTCTGGGCTGACTGCAAGAGACTCCACAAACTGCCCATGCCTATCAACTGTCATCTACATTTAGCTCCATTCTATGAAAATTTCTGAGCTGTCATTTCAGAGTCTGTGAGCTCCCAGTAGCATGGATCAGCCTACTCTGTGGGTCTCCTTATCATGACCCTAATCCCACTGCACTCTTCTCTTTCTTCAGCTGGACGGGTAGATTGACCCAGTGCTTAGCTATGGATCTTTGTATCCACCTTCATCAGTTGCTGGATGAAGGTTCTATAATAGCAATTAGGGTGGTCATTCATTTGATTTGCTGGAAGGCCAGTTCATGCATCCTCTCCACTATTGATGGGAGTTCAAGCTGGGTTCAGCTTGTAGGTTCTTGGATGTTTCCCAAGAGCCAGGTTTCTCTCTGACCCCACAATGGCACCCTCTATCAAGACATGCACTTCTTTGCTCTCCCTTTTTGTTGCTCCCCACATTCAACCATCTTATTCTTTCTTGTTGTCCTCCCATCTCCCCTTATTCTCTCTCCCACAGTAGTTCTAATTCATTAAGGAACTCTTCTCCATCTTCCCTTCCCAGGGGGATGTCTCTCTAAACTTCTTGTTAGCTAGCTGCTTGGGATTTGTGGATTATATCCTGGTTATCTTTTGCTTTATGTCTAAAATCTACTTATTGATAAGTACATACCATGTCTATCTTTCTGAATCTGTGCTACTTCACTCAGGATGATACTCTTCAGATCCACACTCTCCACATCCATCCATTTGCCTGCAAATTTCAGGGTATCATTTTTTTCTGCTGAGTAGTATTTCATTGTATTAATGTACCAAAATTTTTTGATCAATTTTTCAATTGAGGGGCATCTAGGTTGTTTCCAGGTTCTGGCTATTATGACTAATTCTACTATGACCATAGTTGAGTTAATGCCCTTGAGGTAAAAATGGGCATCCTTTGGGTATGTGCCTAATAGTAGTATTGCTGGATCATTAGGTAGATTATCAATTTTCTGAGTAAGTGCCATACTAGTTTCCAAAGTGGCTATACAAGTTACATTTCCACCATCATGGAGGAGTGTTCCCCTTGCTCCACATCCCCTCCAGCATAGGTTGTCATTTGTTGTTTTGATCTTAGCCATTCTGACAAGTATAAGATGGTATCTCAGCATTTCTCTGATGGCAAAGGATGTTAAGCAGTTCTTTAAGTGTCTTTCAACCATTTGGAGTTCTTTGAAAATTTCCTATTTAATTCTACCCCCCTTTTTTAATTGGATTAACTGGTTTTTAGACCTTCAGTTTCTTGAGTTATCTATATATTTTAGAGATCAGTTCTCTGTCATATATAGGGTTGGCGAACAGCTTTTCTCATTCTGTAAACTGTCATTTTGTCTTATTGACCTTGTCCTTTGTCTTACAGGAGCTTCTAAGTCCAGCAAAATCATAAAAAAAGTTCCCAATCTAAAGAAGGAAATGCCTATAAAGATACAAGAAGCCTAAAGAACACCAAATAGACTAGACTTCCTAAAAATGTCCCATTTATTAATTGTTGCTATCAGTGTCTATACTAATAATGTTATACTTAGAAAGTAATATCCTGTGCCAATTCATTCAAGGCTATTTTCCACTTTTTTTCTATCAGCTTTCAACTATGCTGTTAAGTCTCTTGTATGGGATTTCTCCAAGTATGTTATGTAGACAACTATTGCTATAATCTTTCCTCTTAGCACTGCTTCCATTGTGTCCCATAAGTTTGGATATGCTCTGGATTCATCTTCATTAAATTCTAGAGAGCTTTAAATTTTTACTTTACATCTTCCTTGACTCAGAGATGGTTCAGTTGAGAGACAGTTTTCATGAGTTTCTAGGTTTATTATGGTTTGTTTTGCTATTAACCTTTAACTTTAGTTTATAATGGTCTGCTCAGATACAAGGGATAATTCCCATTATTTTGTATCTATTCATATTTGCTGTATAACCAAGTACATAACTAGTTTTAGGGAAAGTTACATGGGGTGCTGAAAAGAAGGTTTATTCCCTTGTGTTTGGGTGGCAAATTCTGCATATATATACTAAGTCCATCTGAGTCATATCATCTGTTAGATCTTTTATTCCTCTGTTAAGAGTCTGTCTGGTAGATCTATCCATTGGTGAATGTGGGGTATTAAAGTTTCCCACAATTAGTATGTGGGGCTTTGATGTGAGGTTTAAGTTTTAGTAATGTTTCTTTTACATATATGGGTGCCCTTATATTGGGGGCATAAATACTCAGGATTGAGACTTCATTTTGGTGCATTTTTCCTGAGACAAATAAGTAATGCCCTTTCTGATTTCTTTTGATTGATTTTAGTTTGAAGTCTATTTTGTTAGATATTAGGATGGCTCCACAAACTTGTTTCTTAAGGCCATTTGATTTTAAAGTCTTTTCCCAACCCTTTGCTTTGAGCCAGTGTCTGTCTTTGAAGTTAAGGTGTGTCTCTTGTCTGCAGCAGAAGGATGGATTCTGTTTTTGTATTCATTAGGTTAGCATGTGTATTTTTATAAACAAATTGAGTCCATTGATCTTAAGGGATATTATTGACCAGTGATTGTTAAATTCTTATTATTTTTGGTGGTAGTGTGTGTGTTTCCCTTCTTTGGGATTTCCTTCTGTGAGATTATGTATTGCTTGTAGTTTCATGAGTATGGCTGGGTTCCTTTGGTTTGAGTTTTCCTTTGAGTGCTTTCTGTAGTGCTGGATTGGTAGACAGATGCTGTTTAAATCTGGTTTTGTCACAAAATACCTTGTTTACTTCATCTATAATAATTGAGCATTTTGTTGGGTATAGTGGTCTGGGCTGGCATCTATGGTCTCTTAATGTTTGCATAAAATCTGTCCAGACCTTCTGGCTTTCATTGTTTCCATTGAATAGTTAGTTGTTATTCTGATGGGTCTGCCTTTATAAGTAACTTAGCCTTTTTCTTTATAGCTCTTAATATTCTTTTTTTTTATTCTGTAGGCTTAGCACCTTGATTATTATGTAGCAGCCAAACATTTTTAGGAAGTCTAGTCTCTTTGGTGTTCTTTAAGCTTCTTGTATCTTTATAGGCATTTCCTTCTTTAGACTGGGAAAGTTTTTTATGATTTTGCTGAGTATATTTTCTGTTCTTCTTCTTTACCTTTTATTTTGATTATTCTTGGATTTGATCTTTTCATGGTGTCCTAGATTTCCTGGACATTTTGTGTTATGATTCTTTTTGGCTTTAAAAATTTCTTTGACTGATACATCTATTTTCACTATTGAATCATCTATGCAAGGGATTCTCTTCTATCTCTTGCATTCTGTTGGTTATACTTGCATCTGTATTTCCTGTTTATTTACTCAGACTTTTCATTTCCAGCAATCTCATGGTTTGTTTCAGTTTTTAAAACGTGACATTTTCGCTTCACTTATTTGATTTCTTTTTCTTCAGGAAACTTCTACAACTGAAAAACACCTTCAGCAATGTAGCAGGATACAAGATTAATTCAAAGAAATCAGTAGCCCTCCTATACACTAAAGATAAAAGGGCTGAAAAAGAAATAAGGGAAACATCTAGTATTATAATAGCTGCAAATAGTATTACATTCCTTGGTGTACCTAGAACCAGAAAACTAACAGATCAGTTTGACAAAAAAAAAGTTTAAATCACTGAAGAAAGAAATTGAAGAGGATATCAGAAAATGGAAAGATCTCCCATTTTCCTGGATATGGAGGATCAACATAGTGAAAATGGTGAGAGGTGAGGAGGGGTCACCAGGCCCAAGCTCCTATATCCCAGCCTGGGAGGGAGAGTTGAGCTCCCATAGCTTCCAGTTCCGCACCTGGACCAAGTGCTGTCTGCAGAGTCCCAGCGCACTCTGGAGCAGGGGCAGATAAACTCTGCAGGTCACCATACCCACAGCTCCTGCTGAGGGAATTTGCACGGCTACCCACCGCCACCTCGAACTGAGCGAGCAAACAACAACAACTGCAGGAGTCTCTGAAGGACAGACTCAGACCCTGACCAGAGAGGTGACAGGAGGCACACAAACCCGAGTGCCACAACTGACCAGGAGCCATCTAATTGTGAACCACTGAAGCCATGGGCAAACATCAGTGTAAAAAATTACATAATAATACAAAGGACAACATGGTAACTCCAGAAGAGAGTGGCGATCTTACAAATACAAGACCTGAACTGAACAATGAAGAGGAAACAGAAGGAAGCAACACCAAAAATTCCTTTTTGATGATCATCGAAGCTCTAACAGAAGATATGAAAAAAAGCCTTAAAGAAATAGAAGAAAATACAAACAAAAAATTGGAAGAGATGAACAAATCCATGAAAGAAACATGCCAGGAACTAAAAGCTGAAATAAAAGCTGAAATAGAAGCAATAAAAAAGGCACAAAATGAGGCAAAGATGGAAATAGAAAACCTGAAGAAAAAAGCTGGAACCACAGATACAAGCATAACAAACAGAGTTCAAGAGATGGAAGATAGAATCTCTGAAGTGGAAGACTCAGTAGCTCAAATAGATA
>PVIH01020707.1:0-31629 GCA_004025045.1 Sigmodon hispidus
AAAAAAAAAAAAAAAAAAAAAAAAAAAAAAAAAAAAAAAAAAAAAAAAAAAAAATGGCCTGAAAGAATAAGAGTGGTTATGCTGACAATTCAGACGTTCCTCAAAAATAAGGCACATTCTGTAAATGAAAAAGATATAGATTAAGATATAGGATTACAGTGACAGAACCCATTGATCAAGTCTTATTATGATATATAAGAATGACAAAACTCACTCATGTAACTTTTATTATGGTATAATTTTATAGTTGTTCTGTTTTATTATTTATTGTTAAATGGTTTATATGCCAAATTAAGATTTACTATACACATATATGTATATAAAAATGTGATCTATCTATATATATTATATATGGTTTGACACTATCTGCAGTCTCAAGCACTTGTTCATATGTTAATGATAAAAGTGGCTACTGTACCTGTCTGTTTTTTTAGAGTGACCTCTAATTACCTTTGCTTAGCCCAGAAATTTGTTCCAGGGCCACAAAGAGAAAAGGCAAGCAGAGGTCAGTATCAAGGGATCTGTACTCCCATGAGAAATCAGAGAGAGCACTGAAGATTCCATTAGCAAAGAGGTAGGTGCTATGGGCCACACTTTGTCTGTGGTGTCTGACTCTCTGTCTTTGCCTGCTGGCAGAGGATTAAGTCAGGAATGCCAGTGTGCCTGGTGACTGCTGCTTCTTACAGTTCAGCTTTTGCTCTCTAGACATCAGCTCTGTGGTTGATAAAAGTCACTGGAACGTTTGTGAATGAGCAATTAGTTATCAACGAGTAGCATGAGATGAGATGATGCAGAGAACAACCAGGAAGACTGGAGAGCAGTATCAACACGCAGTGGACAGTGGTGACCTGGCAAACCACACAGTGAGTACTCTCTCCTTTGTCAAAAAGGCCTCATCCTATTTTTCAGTTGGGAAGTGTGATGGCTATTCTTGGTTGTCTACTTGACGATACTGGAAATGAACTACAAACCAGAAATGGAAAATCACAGGTGAGAGGTTTTCTGCTTGATTTGATGTGGGTACATCCACTTCTTGTCTGGACTTTTAAAGTAGGAAGACATATACCTATGTTTTGGAACCTGAGGCAGGAATTGATGCAGGCCTTTAATCCAAACCTTGAGAAGGGAAGACATACCTTTATTCTGAGCCAAACCTCTTGCTGGAAGTCTACATAGGGACACTGAAGAAGGAAGCTTTTGCTCTTTACCTGCTTGCCTTCACCTTGCTTTCACATTCATTCATCCCTGGAGATGAAGCCTATTTCTTTGGGAATCTAGCACAGAAGACCAGCTGAGATGGTTGTAAGTCATTCTAATAAAACACACACACACACACACACACACACACACACATATTTTATATGTTTTGTGACTCTAGAGAACCTAACTAATAAAAACAATCTTAATTTTTCAGAAAATTTCAAAGCTGTGACTAAGCATTCCCAACCTCTCCACAACCAGTTGAGCGTGAGTAGGAGACATGTTCTTGGAGCTTGTACTACCCTATAATCATAAACTGATTATTAAAAACAGGAAACTAATCTTGATACCACATTGCCACTTAATTTATGGCCCCTATTTAAGTTTCTCCCATTGCCTCAATACAATCCTTGGTAGGGAAAATAATGCAGAGCTGGATGACAGAGTGGAGTGATCTGACTTGTACTTTGTGTTCATGTCTAATTTTCTTCATTTTCTTTCAGGCACATGACCTTGAAAGTTTTGAAGCAGGAAGGCTAGTCTCAAGCAGGCAGGCTACTAGGAGGTCTCTTAATTATCAATTATGGTTCAGACTATGTGTCATGGTGCTTATGTTAGTCACTCTGACTTTTGCCCTTGAGTAAAACTTCTGAAGAAACAAAGGCCTAAAGGGAAAGGGTTTTCTGTGGCTCAGTGTTTGAAGTTTGGGTGCCCATTGAGAAGGAGTATATTATGCAGTGACCCTGTGCAAAAGAAAAACAGTCTAGAGAGAATAAGAGACACGTCCCATAATCTCTTTAAGGAGCATGCTTCAGTGACCTAAAGCCCTCATTCACCTTGGCTCCACCTCTCAAAGATTCTTACACTTCCCAGTGTCTCCACTCTGGAGGCCAAGCCCCTATCATGCATTCTTTCGGAGGACATCAGACATCCAGGATCCTGGTTACAGCAGCTGGACACCTTACAGAAACAACGCCAGTCCTCCATATCCTCATAGATATGGGTAATTTTCCTATAATCCACAGTCAATAGTTTCATATATTTTAGGACTTTATCCATTCCACACCCATCACAGTAATTGGCAGCGTCCATCTATCATGCAAGTTGTAAGAAATAGATAGTTCTTCTTCATGGGACCCAAGGGAGAGAAGGGTTGGAGAAGACTCTACAACCTGCCTTTCATCTGTCTCAAGGCTCACAGTGTGCTCACAGACCATAACAATCCCAAGGCTGTAGACTCACAGTGTGCTCACAGACCATAACAATCCCAAGGCTGTAGACTCACAGTGTGCTCACAGACTGTAGCAGTCCCAAGGCTGTAGACTCACAGTGTGCTCACAGACCATAGTAAGCATCATTCATTTCCCTTGTGACAACGAAGTGGGTTTGTTCACTTCAGTTTTTTTCCAAGCCTAGTTGTCTTGAGAATGACAATCACTTTAGTACTGGACAACTTGTCAGTTCTTCAAGATTTTGTTCATTTCCTTTCACTGTCATTTATAGAAAAAAAATGTAGATGACCACTTGACTTTTTTCTAAGAAAAAGAAAATGTTCCTTGATTTTAAAATCAAGACACCCCCCATTAGGAGGGGGGAATGCTGAATCCACCATAGCTTTTGGGTTCAGGAAATCAGCAGGAGCTTATACCTAACCATTAACTTGCAAAGAAAACATATCTAACTGACCCGCTGAAAAATTTGTGCAATGTCAAATGGTAGTGGCTCAGAAAAACCAACCATCTACAGCCTCATGTACTAAGATGTAGTTGGTTTTTCTGTTCCTGGAATTCAATTAGAAAAGCAGCATTGAAAACATATTTGGCTTGAATTTTGGAAAAGTGTACAGCTGTCCAATTTGAAGCCAGACGGCATGGCTGACCCAAAGGCTAGAGGAAAAAACATAGGGAATGAGTCGTTATTGGGACTGAACCCAAAATCCCTCTCCTGTACTATACTAATGGAAGAAGTACTTCTTGGATTACTTTGGGGGAAAAAAGTTGTATCCAACTGCCACAGCCAAAGTGCTGTATTATGAATACACCTCTTGAAGGTCTGCTGTAGCATCAACAAGCTGAATTCTGACTTCACTGGTGCCTGGCAACAGGAAGGATGCAGCAGGCAGTGATGAGGGAATGTACTGGCACATACCTTCAGTGTCAGAGATGTAATGACAGGGGAGTAACTCGCTAAGAGAAATAGTTCTTCTCACACAGAGTGGGGCCTTGACACTGCTGTTTGTGAGTCCAAATAGTTGAGTCAAGCATTCTCAGTGGCTGCTCAGAATGGGCCACTCACTTTGCTTGTTGCTGAGGAACAGAAATAACAAAAAAGTCACCTACACTGGAGGAATATAGATGTGCAGGGTGCCAACCTGGAGGGAGATGGCAAAAATGAAGAATAAAGAACTGCTGGGAAAGACAATATCAGCCTCTAGGATCAGTTTCCTAAAGGAAGTATCAAGCTGTTGGTTGTTGGCCTGCCCCTGCCCATCTTCTCTCATAAGAGAGGTACTCAATCTCCATGTTCATTCTAAAAACTCTGTCCTTTCTGCCAGGACCAGTGCAGCAGGAGTATCCACCTGACCCAAAGGATCAGTCAATATTCTTAATTAAACAAAAAGCAATTAGCTCACATAGAGGTTTAGGGGGCTCCCTCTGCTCAGGCCCCACTGATGCTTACACTGCCTCCTGAATAGGGCTTTGTAAATGCTTTTATACTCCACAAGACACCCTAAGGTCATGCCCACAAATTTCTCCAGCTGTTTAAAGTTGTACAGAGTTAAACTCTGCTTGCTTGTAAGCAAAAAACCTGAACCTCAGCTAAGTTCTAGAAGAAAGATGAATGACTGGCATTTGCTTATCTGTGTCCACAGGGCAGGGACTCCACTGTTCTTTGGGCCTGATATTTAATGCACTGCCTGGAGTTACTGCCATCGTCACTTCCATAAACAAATGCAAACACAAGACCTCTGCTGGGTTAAAGCCACCAGTCTATGGCAAGAAACAGGAACAAAGGAAGATGGAGCCTGGTGTGGGAATATCCTCTTCATTCTGTCACCATGTCCCTGGCAGCAGCTGAGAAAGACACACGTGAAGTTGTTTACCAAATGTCAAAAACACCAGAGATACAGCTGTGGTCTTGGTTTCCTGTAATGAAGAGAAAATGTTGTATATATTCGATAAGGCACTTGAAAATATTTTCCTTCTGCTGTGGGTACCTATGAATGGATAACTGTGGGTAAAGATGACAGCCTAAACACAGGGATTGTTATGAGAAAAGCTGAGGAGGTGAAGAAAGCAACAGAGGAGGGAGTGGAGAGAGATGCTATGGAGGGAGGAGCACTGTTCCAGTATGGGAGGTTCCAGTTATCAAGGTCCCACAGAATCTGGAAATAGCCCTGAGTGGCTTTCCAGCAACATGAGCTAAGAGTGACCCAGGGCACCTGAGCCCAAACTGATCCATTCCTGAGAGACATGTTTGTGTTTCCTAGGTCTCTGGGGCTAGAGACCTGGGCTTGTGGAAGCATGGGACTAACCCAGTGTCTGTCATGTCATGCCTGGTGCCTCCCCTGAGCTAAGCATTCTTCTTCTTTCCAACATTTATGCAGCTCATTCCCACAGCATTTCTTGGAATTTTCACCAATCCTTTGAACTGCCTTCTTCCCTAAGACATGGAAGTAAGGCTCCTCTTTGGTACTTAAGTGCTACTAGAGTGTGCATCTGAGACTTGCTGCAATGCAGATAACTGCAGCTCATATACCAGGTAATTTCACCTGCTGGATGGATGTCAGTGGCTTGGACTACTATGGTGGACACCACAGCATCACCTCCGAAATTTAGAGCACCCTCCACAGCAGGACCACTCTTGCTCTGGTGTGGCTCCTGCTTCCTGATTGCTTACATTAGTTCCATCATACTTTGCAAGTAAACATAGCCAGACACAAACTAACTTTCAGTCTACTTCCAAGACAGAGCTAGGACAGAATTTGGGAATTTCAAACGTGGGATAGAGTGTCAAATCTGTATCCATCTGTCATAAGCTCATGGTATTTGCTGGAGGAAAAGATACTGTGAGTCTAGACCAAAGCCATCCTTTCTCAGTGTTCCTTTTGAAAGGTTTCAGTGTCCATTCCAGTGTCAGTATATTAATGGTGTCACTCTCCAGGATGAGCCTATAGAGAGATGGTTCAGGTCATCAGCATTGTAACAACACTGGCCCTGCAACAGCTAGAACATGTTACCTTCCTTTTTATGCTCCTAGTTCTGAGGTGTGCCTTTTCACTGTTGCATTGGGATGGGCTTGGCTAGATTCAGCTCCAGGCTGCTTGTCAGATTGGGATCTAGTCTGTTTGGGACCCATTCTGAGGGTGAACTTCACATACATGTACAAAACCTTTGCTTCTGTCCTTCCCACCTATATTTCATAGGCTATAGCAAACCATATGTTGAGACCAGTGTTCATGAGGCAAGGAGAGACACTCTATCCAACCCTTGTAGTATTTGCTGCATTACACTGTAGAGTCAGGAATAGCAGTCCAACTCACCCAGACATACACTGTTCATACTCAGTGTAGCAGATGATGATGAACCTCCCACCCCGGGTAAGGTCATTAGTGAGGTCAAGTGGCTATTTCATGTTGTGTTAAAAGTGAAGCCTGACATGAGACCAGTCAAGGCTGTGCCAGTGGCTGCACAGAGACCTCCTCATCTGTAGCATTTGAAGGAAGTGTTCTTTGCAATTCTGAAGAACAAACAAACACAAAGGAGAAGAGTCAGGGTTGCAGCTGAGGTGGGATTTTAAATGCCAACAGGGAAAGCTTGCATTAACTCTTAGTAATTTAAATTTTTTTTTCGTGTTCCTTCTACAATGCTTTATTGTACCAATTCTATTTGGTATTATAATAAAAACCTGAAGTCACATATTGGGAGAAAACAGAAATATCAGAGAGATAGAGGAACAAAACACATCCAGTTCTTACCTAGCCAACTTCTCAGGCAGAAAAGTGTAGATCCTGTCTCCATGAATTCTCAGACAATGCCTCTGAGTCCTCAGCTAAAAGGCAGAGCAGGCTAAAGGAAGAACTCCTACCTCCTCTTGCCTTCTCTTTCTTTCTCCACCCAGATATCTTACTTCCTAATTCAACTTTTCTTTTTTTCTTTTTTTTAAATTATTATTATGAACAAAGAAGTCACACTTTCTATCCTGTATATCCTTAAGGAAAAACAACTCGTAATATTCTCTTTCTATTTGGAAGATACTTCCAGCTCTATCTACAGAGGGGAGGCAACTCACCAAGGCCAGATCAAGGTATAGAAGACAGGGATGGAGCCTTGCCTGGCCTGACCACTATTCTCAAGCACATTGGTGTTTTAGTTTATTCTAAGGTCTCTTGAAAGCAATGAAAGACAATTATATTTTCTTATTTTGCTATCTAGTTGGCCTCAAGCAAAGAGAAAAAAACTAATATGACTAAGTGACTTTGACAGAGTAAGTCCAAGGTCATCCAGAGGTAAACGTGACCTCAGAAGGAAATTTTTGCTGATCTTTTATTTGTTAATCTGCTGGAAATAGTGCTAAGTAATTAATTTGGAAATCTTTAAAAGGCATAGACTGCCCATCTTGGAGCTTTGATGTTGCTAGGATATTTGCTCAATAATAAGAATAGTAATAAGATATAGGTAGGTCTCACATCCCAAAGGTTCCACAATACCAATTAATAGCATCATCATCTGGGGATAAGTGTTCTCACATATACGCCTCCTGGGGACATTCACATTCAAACTCTAACAAGAATGTTGCATCCACTGGAGGCTAGAAAGGCTAACTTACAGGCACCTCCATGTAGTGGGATTCAGATGTTATTCAGGTAGACATAAAAGCATAGCTTTGGGGTCTCAGTGCCCTAAGTGGGGTATGGCCAGCCCCCATTGAGGACCCCGTTGCACACTGACCTTCCTTCTTGTTTGTTCCCTTGTTCTGAGGGAGAGGATTGGCACTATCACAGCAAATTGCCTTAAAGTTCAATTTATATCAATGAGTGTTTATATAACCCCTTAATAAATATTAATCCTTCATATGATCAATTACAAATAAATAATTCTACATAACTAAATAATTCTACAGTGTCTCCACACAGTGAAAAGAGCTCTCAGCCTACATCTTTGTATGAATGCGGATCTCACAAGTAAAACAAGGGCCTTTGTCTAGTACCCCATTATCAAACTGATGCTTCCAAAATCTAGAGTCGTGCATGTGGCAGTCTGAACAAGACACTGCAAGATGTTAAGCATCCTACACTTTCTCATCTTATATGGCAAGTCTCTGTGACTCTCACTAAGGATTTGAGATGCGGAATGACCCTGGTTGTTTGTGTAAGTCCCAAATGCAATCACATGTATCCTTAGAGAGGCAAGAGATTTGACACATGGAAAGTAGGCCATGTGATCAGGCAGGCATAATTTAGAGTAACATGGTCTTACCCAGCATAGATTGGCAGTCACAGAGGTTGAAAGGAGCTAAGAATAGGTTCTTTCTTCTAGAGCTCTCAGAAGATTGCAGCCTTTCCAGCATCTCAACTGTGGACCAATAAAACCAACTTAGATTTGTGGTGTCCAGGAGTTTGAAAGGATAACTTTTCACTCTGTTTAGGCTATACAATCCATCACCACTTATTTGCCAATCATAGGACACTGAGACCTCTGGGACAGCCAGGTTCCAAGAGCCTTGGACTCAGCAAACATTCACCAGGACTCAGAATGTTCTAAGGACCAGAAACTATTGAAGCCTAATTGCTATCCATCTCCCTTTGGAAAGATGAGGGAAACTAGGGAGAGACCCAGCATATGGGGCTCAGGTGCAGACATGCTTAGATGGGCTGTGACACTGTGTTACAGCCACTACTGCACCAAAAGAGACACACCCATACCGTTGGGTTTACATCAGAAGGTGAGTGTGAACTTTCTTCTTGCTGCCTAGTAGCTATTTGATTGGAGAAAACATTTCCTTAAACTATGATACACATAACTTCATCTATAAAATAAGGACAGTGGTGCCTGTCTTGGACATTTGAAGATCATTGAAAGAAAAAGTAAGCCTAAATTGACACTAGTCATGGGAGAGATTTAGCAAACATCTTGATTTCACATCCACCCTAATACGGTATGTTTCAGACTTCTTGATATGTGGCTGGACAATTCAAGGTAACTTTTACACACACTAGTGCTACTGAGCTGGAAAACTCACTAGCCATTTTTTTTCAACTTCTGTGGATCCAGAGTTATTTTTTACATTTTTCTTAGCATGAAAGGAAGAAAGACAGGCTTTTAATGTCTGTTCTCTGTTAGTCTTTAAGAGCCATGCCCTCTGAGCTCTGACATCAAGACACGCTCTCCCCTGGGCTCTGACATCAAGCCCCCTTTAAAGCAAGGTTCCCACGTGCATCTCATTCTCTCTCTCTTTGTCCTCTCTTAGGAGCTCCCCATTCCACTCTCCTTCTTTCTTTCTTTCTTTCTTTCTTTCTTTCTTTCTTTCCTTCTTCTTCCCTTCTCTTTCTCTGTCTTCTTGCCTTCTCTGCTATTATAATCATAACCTTACTTTTAATCATAGTCATATTCATCTAACAATAAAGCTTCTTTTCTGTATAGAAACAGCCATTAAGTATCTCCTGCTATTTGCTGCTGCCTTCTGCCATGTTCCTGCATTCCCATGTGCATCCATAGAAACCCACTGCCAGATAACCAAATATATGAGAACCATGCCAAAATATGCACAAAATCCTAACACTTTCCAATGCCCAACACAAAGCCACTAGGCTAATTCAAAGTCCAGGCAGATGAAAGCAAAGAGATGATACAAAGCTGGGGTCAGACTGAAAGGGCAGAGGTCCCCATGCACTGTCACTAAGTGTTGGCAGCTAGTCTTCAGCTTCCAAGGCTTAGACTCATATCCACAGAGCATATTTCTACAGATAGAGGCAAATCCATCTCATTATCACATTTTCTATCTGAAGTGGCTGCGCAGATGGACTGTGGAAAACCCATGTTGTCAGGACACAAGAGGGAAGACTAGAAGGCTCCCACAGTGGTTGACAGTGATTGGCAATAGCAGGGAAGAAGATAAAGGCTGTCTGTAAATGATGCAAAGTCATCTACCTTCTCCCTCAAAATGTCCTTAAAGCCTGGGTGATAGAGTGTCTTGCACAGATGAAATAAACCATTCCCAGCAATAAGTTGCCTTGAATGTGTTCATGTCCCACTTCAGCTGTTTAAAGTCTTTATGCTCCTGGTCACAAGCACAAAACACTATGAAGCTAATAAAATATCTGACACATAGTAGATGAATCCTACCTCAGTGGCCATGTAGCATCCATACAGGGTCCTAGAGGCTTCAGAAGATGTTCTGTGCAAGAAGCCATGAGCAGACTAGAGTCATTATAAAATGACATCACTCCATGGAAAACTTGTGCTTGTATTGTCTTCAGACCCAAGATTAGTATCAGTCATAATTTTCTAGACTCAAATTGAGCTCTAGAACTAAGAAGGAATGCCATGGCTACTCTAGTCCTGGTATCTAGAGCCACATATAAAAGTCATTTATTAAGGAACCTAGGGTCAAATCTGAATCTGAAAGTCTAGTTCTTAGGAACCTCTGAGTCTATTCAAGCCTACCTGGAAGACAGAGAAAAGATGCTGATGAACAGAACCACAGGCACATGTAGGATTATCTTTGTAGTTTTGACCTCCAGATGCTCAATGTGCAAACTATCCTAGATATAAAAGCCCTGCTTGATGAGCAAAAGTCATTTTGCATCAGGTCAGGCAATCTCCATACTTTTCACTACACCATGTCACGTGGCTATGCCAGTCATAATTAAACAATCAAAGCAATCTTTTCTGCTTTGGCCAGTCACAACTTCAGAATCTTTCTTAACAAGTTCACAGTGATTGTGGTCTGGGGAACTATCCATGGTGCTGCGCTAGCCCCTGACCTAGGAATTTCCCTCTTATACTGGCAGACAGTTTGACAGGCTATAACATCTCTTGCTGTTAGAATTTGGTGGAGAGATTCTTTCTGTGATGTCTGAACAAGTCTTGACTTGTCTCATTCTAAGTCCTTTCTTTGGGCTATGGGGTCCTTGTTAACCATTTTCAGGCTGTTCCTGATGCCTTTGTTAAGAATCCTTCATCTAGGGGGCTGGAGAGATGGCCTAGCCGTTAAGAACACTGGCTTACAAAGAACTAGGTTCAATTCCTAGCACCCACATGGCAGCTAACAGCCATCTATAACTCAGTTTCAGGGAATACAACATTCTCTTCTGGCTTTTGCAGCCACTGTACAGGTATAGTGTATAGTAACAAGTATCTGGCCCAGCCTTTCTGGCCTAGCCCTGGTTCAGACCTGCTTGCAGCCCCACTGCCACTTTGCCCCAAATAATCACACAAAAGCTCATATTAATTATAAGCTTCCAGATTTTCTTAATGAAGCTAGTGCAACTCTGGTCTGAAACCCTAACAAACAGATAATTTCTTTTTAAACTATTGTAGTATAAAGTTTTTGGCCCAGACTAGCCCCAAGATCTAGATCAGCTGTCCCAAATAGTGTACTATTCATACACATGAAAATAAATAAAACCTAAATATATATGTATATATATTTAATTTTACTCTGCCCAGGTATTATCAGCTATTTGACCATATTTTTCTGTTCAAGTAAGAAATAACAGTCCTCACCCATAACTAATGCAGCATAAGCAGATGCATATAGCAAGCTCCAAGGACATAATAACTGCTAATACAAGCAAGGAAGATTGTGGTAGCTTGAATGTAATTGGTCCCCATAATATCATAGGGATCGGCAGTATTAGGAGGTGTAGCATTGTTAGAGTGAACATGGCCTTATTGGAGGAAGTGTATTACTGTGGGAGCCAGCTCTCAGGTTTTCTATGCTCAGGATATTGCAGAGTGTCTCAGTCGACTTCCTGTTGCCTGTAAGACGTAGGACTCAGCTCCTCCTCCAGCACCACATCTGCTTGTATATAACCTTGTTCCCTGTCATGATAATAATGGTCAGAACCTTTGGAACTGAAAGTAAGCCACATTTTATTTTAACAAAAAAATTTAATGTTTTCTTCATAAGAATTGCTATGGTCATGATGTCTTTCCACAGCAATTAAAACCCTAAGACAGCAGAATTCTCAATTACTTGCCCAGTAGCACACAGAAGAGCCACATCTGACATCATCTCTCTTCTTAATTGCCATGTTCTGCTCCACTACCCCATTCTAAATAGAGCATGGTGAGGTTGTGCATAGGTATCCATGTTAGTCTGCTTTGTGTTATTACAACAAAATATCTCAGATGTTCAGCTTTTAAAGAGAAAAGGTTTTCAGTAGCTAACAGTTCGAGAGATTTCAGTTCACAATCAATTGGCCCTGTTGCTTTGTGGCAGTAGCAAGTTACTACATCTCAGCAGGAAATGTGTGGTAGAGAAAATCTGCTACTCATGGTGGCTGAGAACCAGATAAAAAAGAGAATAAGATTAGTGTCTCAAAGTCTCCTCTAGGGGCATTTCCCCAGTGACCCAAGACCTCCCATAAGGCTTCAACTCTTAAAACTTTCTACAACCTCCCAGCAGCACCAAGACCTTAGCCACATAGCCCTATTGGGAGCATTCTAAGGTTCAGTTATAGCAAAGTTACTCCAACATGAAGCTAAGCAATTATTTGAAGACAAGGGCTCTAATTTGCTCTTTGTGCTAGATTCACTGTAACACACAAGCCTGAGCAGTTCTCCCCTTGCTACCCTCTATTCTGGACCACACTGAGCACCATTGCTATGAAACTGTTCAGCTTAGACAGGATAACTCTTCTCTTTGGCTTCTTTGAGCTGTCACAGCTTCATGAAGCTTTATGAGTTTTTCCTGTTTCTGCAATCTTCTTCTACCTCCCCCCACACACATACTCTCAAGAGATGTTTGTGTTCTGTAGAAATTAGAAGCTTTGAAAGAATTCTAGATTCAGGCAGAAGAGTCTAAAATAACTCCTGGTGGGTAACTGTGAAACCATGCTATCACAGATACAAAATACACACAGACAGAGAAAATAAAACTTCTCCTGGGAAATAAGCTTGACAAGAGCCCAGTTCCAAGTGTCTTTAGATCCCATTGCCCTTACCTAGTTCTGTGGAAGCAAAACACTAACATTAAGGTCTATTCAGCTCTGCTAAATGACAGTTCCATTGGATTTATATAGTTAAGTTATTTTACATTTATTATAAGATTGGGTTGAATTCAGTACTAGAATTCTTCTTAGTGTATGCACTGCACTGAGTTTGATCCATAAAATGGTAATAAGTAAGCAGAAAAATAAATGATAGCTATGAGGTACGTGCAATCCACATGTCCCACAAAGATTGAGGACTACAGAAACAGAAGGTCAGGGGAGTCAGATGTTACCCAGATCACATGGGGCAAACACTGTCTAAACCATATTAAGAAGAGATTGACACTTTTATATCATGTAGGGAGGATGAGTGGATACTTTCCAGGTCGTGTGAAAGAGAGGGAGACATTTCCCAAGTCACATAGAAGAGAGGAAGTTTTAGGCCCTGTGGGGGAGGATTACGTACTTCCCAGGTCATGTGGGAGAATAACAGGCACTGCTTATGTATATGGGGAGGGGAACACACTATCTACATACATGGGAGAAGGGTAAACACTACTTAGACTATATGAGAAGAGAGAGTGGATTAATAGAGGCAATCTTCCGGCTATATCTTAGGTCCTACAGACCTCTTCCAGCCACATTATGATACAAGGTATTGGGAACAATTTGGGGAGCTTTGAAATGAAGTAAATTGGCCAAACTATTGGAAGAATATCAAATGCAGTGACTTCTGTTTGGGATAGAACAGGGTCTGCTCCTAACAATATGAGACCATAGGCCCAAGGCAAGCAAGATAGCTCTATGTAACACCCCTCCATCACATCAGGTTTACATACCTAAAGCAGATCAACTCTCTGATGAGAAATATTTTCCCCTGTGGCTCATTGGGCCTCAAAATTTGGTGCTGTTGAGCTTCATGGCCCATTTGAATTGATTACCTGAAAAAAAAATCCCAGTTAAATTCCTGTAATTACCAGACCTGGTAAAAATCAACAGGACCTCCCCACATGTTGAGGGAAGACAACCCAGCATACAGCAGCCTTTCTCATCCAGTCTGCAGATTCCTTCTGGTTTCTGAGTCTCTCCTACTTAAACAGCTGGGTCGTGTGAGACATAGTCACAAAGCCTCTCAAGACTTCATTTTCTGATGTGAGAAATAGGCAGAAAAAAATAAGTGCATGACTGTCCTGTGGAAGTTGCAAATGCAGGTCTTCAACTTATATGACTTCTTCCACGTAAATCTAGGACGTTGAAAAGCCTGGTGTTATTTCTTGTTTTTCATGGTGTTAACCAAAATGTAGGATTCAGCTTGGAGCACTTTGTCAGGTTAAATCAGCTTTCACTGCAAACCCTGCTCTTTGCTGGCTCACATCGACCTTTGAAGACTGTCCTTCTTTACTCCATGTACATTCCAGGGGAGTAAAAGGAGACCAGCCTCTAACAATCTCCTGTAAAGACACACCCCCAGATCAGTTATTTTTGTTCCTGTGTTCACCAGACTAGACAGAAACAACTTCTTCAGAGAAGGATTTGCTTTGGCTCATGACTATTGTATTATGGTTTCTGGCCCGGCCTTTCCAGCCTAGCCTTGAGGTTCAGACCCCCTCGCAGCCCCACTGTCACTTTATCCCCAAAGAAACACACAAAAGCTTATATTCATTTTATGCTGATTGGCCTGGGGCACAGGCATATAGCTTGCTGACTTTTTACTCTTAAACTAACCCATCTTTCTTATCCTTGTTCAGCCATGTGGCTCAGTACCTTTTCTCAGCAGCATTTCAATTTCTTTCCTCTGTATCTCCTGGCATCTCTACAGTATCTCTCCTCTGCTCTGAGATGTTCCCAGAATTTTTTTAGTCTGGTAGTCCTGCCCACACTTCCTCTCTGCCTCTGGCCAATTAGCATTTTTTTATTAAGCCAGTAGGGGGGACAATTATTTACAATGTACCATAATCCCCCTACACATGACTTCAGAAAGCTTCAGTTCACCATGGCAGGAAGAAACAGCTGAACAATTCTGGGGTGACAAGAGCATATAGCTGTTCATATCATAGCCGATCAGGAAGTAGAGAACAAGACTGAAAGTACAGAGACAATATATTCCCCAAGAGCCCACCACCAACTCCATGACCTGCTTTCTCAAACTAAGTCCTATCTCCTAAAGGTTTGAAAACCTCTCAAAATATTGCCACCTGCTTGGATGCAAGCATTTAACACTTAAACCTGGGGGGGGACAAGTTTCACATTCATTGCTATAAAACCTTCCAGCAGGCCCCACCTCTGAAAAGTTCCAATACCTCCCAACAGTACCAGCAGCAAACCATAGCAAAATCACAACTGATTTCAATCATTTTGGCTTGTGATTTACTGAACTGTAATGTCATTTCAGACATAACCCTGAACTTTAGGTCACTTCTAAGCACCTTGTGAGTAAGATCCCAAAGTTTTATTTAACTTGCTTGACTTGAAGGAAGTTTTAGGTTAGCTGATTTCCAGAGTTCCAAAATCTGGGTGCTGTTGTTCCCCCACTCACCTCTTCCTCCTTTTCTCTTGGGAAGCCTACTCCTTGCCATCACTGCCTGCTCTCCCGACTTTCTTTCCTTGTGTCTGCCTTTCCTTATCCTTCTCATCCTCTCTTTTCTTCCCCTTTCCCTGTGTCTAGGTGCATGGAATGAGATTGGCCCAGTTTACTGGCCACACACATGTGCCTTAGTCATTGGGTGACTTCTTGAGATGGACATATCATTAATAGGTCTTGTTCAGGATCCTACCATGCTAGACCCAAATCTCTCTTTTTTTATCTTATAGTTGCCACACATCCTGGCCATTGTCCCTTCTTCTGGCCTCTGAAGTCCCAGCTGACTTGCTTACTTCCTCTTGTATTGTCTGTCATTTCATTTTCCTCACAGGAGTCTCCATGAAATTGAGTACCTTCCTTCCCAGGCAGAAACAAGGCTGACCATACCCACTAGAATAAATCCAAATATCATCCTTTATTTACAACCTCTACCTACTTTTCACTTACACTTGAATAAACTTGGGAACTAATCTCCTTTATCAATATGAAATTTGGTGATCCCTGTGAGGATGCCAGAACACACCAATAAAAATGAAGAATTACAAAAAATAGTGATGTTAAGGAAATTCAAAACCTGCCTAAGTGTCAGCGCTTGTAGGCAGGGAACTATAGATGATGAGAATTAGAAAAGGTGCTTCTTTTCTAGAAGCAAGAAAATAATTTGAAAATATGTTCATGAAACTGTACAGGTGAAATTGTCACTAACTAAAATTATCTTTGAGGAAATAAAAATGAAAGAACTAAGAAAAGAATTAATCTTGAGCAGGCAGATTTTTTTTAATCTTGATTATGAGTCATAGTTAATGCTCTCTGTGTGGAAGTGTCCCTACATGCTTCTCCTCTGCCAGAGCAGTTATTTCAAGCACAGTCCCTACCCCCCAAAAAATCAGTGACAAGTGCTGCAGGATTCAAAGCCCAGGTCCCAACAGTGTGTGATTTCTCAGAGGCTGGGCATTCAGAGAGTACAGCTGGGAGCCATTAGCTACACAAAGGAGAACTGACCATAAAATTGCAGGCCATCCGGATGGCTCTGTAACTCTGCTAAGGCTGATTATGGCAGCAGCATGTGAAAGGTGTCCTGTGTTTTCAGGCTCCAATCGCTCAAATGATACTGAACATCCAATATAGAAGATGGACTCATAGTCTCCATCAGAAGCCAGAGGGACAATGACTGACTATGATCGAATCCTACCTCTCAGCTCTGTGACTCGACACCACTTACTTCATTGGACTCTCCTTGAGGGTCCACTATATATTAGTTTAGCTGTATATATGGAAACATAGGATATAAATAAAACAAACTTTTAAAAATAAATGGAGTATAAAGAAGTGTGGAAGCAGCTGGGAATAAAAGCTGCATAGAATAAAGCCAAAAGTATAATGGAAGTGAACACATTTTTGGATTTCAGTTTCCAGGTTATACATGCAAAGAAAAAAGAAATAAGAATAAATAGCATCTCTGGCACACCTTGGTTTAACAATCTCACTGTAGACCAGCCTCTTCCCTAGATCATCTGCACACTGACCCAGCTGGGTCAGTAAATGAGGTTAGGATAAATGAGGCTTAGAATGAGCACCATGCTCTCATATCAATGTTTTAATTTCTAGCAAATCTATACAACAGGCTTGAATCTGCTGGATTCTGCATCCGTTCTTTCAGCTCTGATGTCTTAACTTAAAAATATGAACATGTGCCCATCTGTTTCTATAAATAAATAGTTCTAAGATGCCATGAATATGTTCAAGTCCTTTGCACAAAATGATTGTAGTTGTACACAATCTCACACATTCAATCCCAAATACTTTTCATCTCAAAAGTCCTTATGATGCTGAATACAAATCTTATGTGAATACTTATTCTACTATATTGTTTTAGGAACAGTAAGAAGGTAATGTGTACATTTTTAACACAGATATAACCATCATAAGCAAAACTAGATTTCTCCTTGCAGTCTATTTACATATGAATCTGCATCCTAAAGACACAGAGGACCATGTGATGCTAACAGTACAGAACTTTTGTTAAATTTATAAATACCTGGGAGTCTACCACATGATACTATTGACTAAGTGTTAATGAGATACACAAATCATACTGTGCACCCTCAGGGAACATAAATGTGTGTGCACTCAAGACACAGTAGACTCAGTTTTATAGTGGCAATAGGTAGTCTAAGATTGGGTCCCACCAGAAGCCAACAGTGACTCAAGTACTTAAAAATAAGCAGTTTGTTTGGATGGTCCCATGAAACATATTAGAGGAAATGAAAGTGCATCAGGAAAGACAACTAGGTGTATGTCACAGAGTGAAAAGTAAGTCATCACCAAGCATCACAGGTAGAAAAGAGGAGACTTACAGTCATAAAGGAATTTTCTCTACTCTAGCTAGAGTGCCATTTAAAATTATGATGTCCATGTGTAGAGGAAACAAAAGTATAAAACTGCTTGGGAACCACGGAGTAAAAACTATGAGAATGGATGTGCTGACCACATCGATGAGCAGGGCAGGATGGCAGTGAGAATAAAATCTGGTGAACCTGGGAGAGTGCACAGTCAATGCCACAGTCTCAGGGCCTGCCATCTCAGCTCTTGAATACATTTTTATGATTACGCATGCTCAAAGCAATAATTGCTATAATGGGCTCCTATGGAGAGCAATTTCTTTTTTTATCACATCGTCAAGGAAGGAAACACATTTTTCTTTGTAAATACTTGGCAAGCAACCTGACATACTTTCTGTAAGCTTCAGTTATATACTTCATGTCTTTAACCACTCTACATCCTTTTGTTTTTGTTCTGGTTGCATCTTACTGGTTTGACACAGAGACAGAGATGCTCATGAAGGAATGAGTGATTCAGCAGTTGGACAGGGACAGTCCAGGCTAGGACCTAATGGAATCTGCAAATTCTAAAGTCCAAGTAATAACTTATCCCAAAGAATGTAGTATCTTCATCTCAGCCCAAGAGTATTTTGATAATTAAATAAACAATGCACTTAATTTGAGCATTAGAACATAATAAGAGTCTAATAATTATTTTTATTCTTCTCTCAAATATTATATCCCAACTGTAGTTTTCCCTTGTTTTGGCCTCCCAGTCCCTCCCTCCCAACTCCCTTCTGCCCCAAATTCACTCCTTAGTTTCCGTTCAGAAAAGGACAAGCTTCCCAAGGATTCAATGTTCAACCAAACATTGCATGTCAAGTTATGATAAGACTAGATACATCCCTCATATTAAGGCTTAACAAGGCTAGCCAGTAGGAGGAACGGGTCCTCAGAACAGTTAGATACAGTCCCTACTCCCACTGTTAGGTGTCCCGTGAGAACACCAAGCTGCACAATTGTAAAGTGTAAACAGAGAACCTAGGTCAGACAAATACAAGATCCCTGATTGTTGGTTGAGTCTCTGTGATCCCCTACGAGCCCTAGTTAGTTGATTCTATGGGTCATTTTCTTGCATGCCCTTGACCAATCTGCCTCCTAAAATCCTTCCATCCTGCTCTTCCACAGGATTCCTTGAAATCTACCTGGTATGTTTAGTTCTATCTCAGGTCTCTGGGATATCCAGAATCTGGTTCTTAGACCTCCAGACAGTGTCAAGCATGGCCTGCCTCTCATGAAATGAGTCTCAAGCTGAACATCGGTTTGTCACTCCCACAAGTTTTGCACCAACTTTATCCCAGTACATCTTGCAGATAGGACAAATTGTAGGTTGAAAGCTTTTGTGGATTCATTGGTGTCCCAATCCCTCTACTGGAAGCCTTGCCTGGTTATAAAACATGATTAGGAGTTTTCTAGAAGATTACTAGGAGTTTTCACTAGGGTCACCCTTGTAAATTTCTGTGAGTTTCTATTGCTCTAGGTTTCTACATCTCCCCACAAGTGTCCCCCAATTTCAATTATCTCTCTTGATACTCTCTCTCCACTCCTCTCCCATATTCCTTCCTGTTCTCATCCCCACCTGCCTCCAGTCCACTCATGAAATCTATTCTATTTCCCCTCCATAGGGAGACCCATGCATCCTCCCTTGAGAAGGGCTCCATAAATTTGAGTGATATTGTCATGTATACATGAGGATTTTAACAGTAGAAATTCCCCATCATTCCATTTGATTATTGTTAATCTTGGTGTTCTAATTTAAAGACAATGAAAGAATCATGGATATCCAGTCTAGGATGATGACTGAGGAAAAACAAAAGCAGACACCCAAAATAGTGAGAAAGCAGCATATAAAAGTTGGATGGACTTTTCACAAGCAAATGCAGACATTAGCAGCTACTGCAGTGTTGTACTGTAGCACTTTGAACCGCAATGCACTTTGAACTGCAAATCAGCAGCTGCTAGAAGCAAAAATTTGTAATTGTTTTCTGGCTTTCATTGTTTCACAAGTATGGTCAGCATGTGAGCTGGGCAGAGAAAATCTTATAGAGTAAATTCTGCAGAGAAAGACTTCTCTGGCAGTGAAGTAACCTGTGGATAAAGGCCAGCACTACTCGCTTTATTACGTGGGGCAATGTGAGGCATTCTGCTTATCATCTACGTCAGGACCCTGGCAAGACTGAGCCTAGAAAAGCTGGCTTGACATCAGCACACCTGGTAATCGTTTTCTCCCCCTGGCCTTTTGGACAGTCCCTCTTTCCCCAGAGATAATCCTGGGACTATCTAATCTAATCCAATTCTAAACCTGAAAAGCATAACCCCAATCACTATATCCCCCAAATGTTGAAATCCTAAAAGAGAAAAATCCTCAAAGCCTAAAGTTGCTAAAGAATCTAATCTCAAAAGTCTAAAATTTGGCCAACAAAGTAGCTCAGGGCAAAGGCGATCATTATACAAAATTTAGAATCAAATCTGACTCACCAGATCTCACAGGGGAAGAAGAAACCTGGCCAAAATCTGTCCTCTGATCTCCATATATACATAATAGCAATGTGTACCTCTGTAAACACAGGGTGTGCACATGCACATGAAAAAATGACTGAAATAAAAATTCAATCTAAAATCCTCATCATCTAAATTATTTACACTCTCTGGAAAGAAAAAAAAAGAAAAAGTTGAAATCCTAAAAGCTACTTTTATGAGGAAAAAATGGCAAATGTAATCTAAGAAAGGTAGCAAGCGAATGGCTGGGGAGAGGGTTATTCAGTTGGAAATGAATCATTTGTCTGCTTGGCAATCCTTCCAGCTGATGAATTCCAGGAGTTTCTAATGAATTGAAACCACATTTGCTTGAAGGGGCCCAGTAAGCCACTGGTCGTTTGGAAAATATGTGTCTAGTAGGATAAGACACTTACTTGTGCAGCTGCATTACCAATTCAACCTCCAGTACTACATTCCCACTGCATCTGTGCTCTGCATGGGAGAATATGTGAGAGGGTACACATGTATCCTGGAAGTCCAGAAGCCTGGCACAGAAGATATAACATGCTAATTAGAAATGCTCTTGTCAGTGTGCAAGGACTCATAGAACAGTGGTAGAAAATGATGTGAGCTATGCTCCTAGGACTGTCACCTAAGACCATCCGGCATATCAGATATTTATATTACCATTCATAACAGTTGTAAAATTACAGTTATAAAGTTGCAATAAAAATAAGTTTATGGTTGGGGTCACTACAACATGAAGAACTGCATTAAAGGGTCACAACAGTAGGAAAGTTGAGAACTGCTGTCCTAGGAGTATGACACTTTAATCAAAAAAGAGCAGCAATTTCTCAACAAGGGTTTAGAGCACTTAAAACGGGCCAGCTCTTCTGGACAACCTGCACAAAAATACCCATAGTCCATCCCTGCAATAAGCTTTCTCATATGTCAGATTTTTTTCCAGTCTCTCTTTTCTTCTTTTTATTACCTTTTTTCCAAGGCAGGGTCTCACTACATAGCTTTGACTATCCTGAACTTACTATGTAGACCAGGCTGGCCTCGAACTCACAGAAATTCACCTACCTCCCCCTGCCTCCAAAGACCTGGGATTAAAGATGTGCATCATTATGCCTGGCTCTTATTATTTTGTTATTTTCCTATTCTCTAGTTGTCAGTATTTTTGTTTAAAATTCACTACACTCAACTTACACCTCCAGGTGACTTTGTGTGACTTCACTATGACAATGTTGGTTTCATGGATAAGCATTAGATGTGTGTGTACAATTGATGAAATTCCCCCAATAACTGAAGAGATGTGTGTCGAGTAAATCTTCATCTATAAAGGTAAAATTTTTTCAGAGCTTGATTCAGAATATGAGAAGTGGTGGCCTCCTGGAGCTTTTGACCTTCTCCTCTATGGGACTTAGGTTGCTCATCTCAAGGTTTCAGAGGTCTACAGTATCCAAACTGGGTAAATAACCTACCACAGGAATTTGAACTTACACATCTCAGCTTCTTGCCAATTTCCTCATGGGTAGAAGAGATTGTTTGCTCCTGACTTTCATACCATAGAACTATCATTAGTACATCTAAGTATTTATGCTTGCAAATATCTGTGTTTTTATTACTTACTTATTACTTCTTGTAGCTGTGACATTATATCCTACATAAAAACTTAAGAGACAGAAGATTTATTTAGCTTATAGTTTAGGAACTATGACTCATCACAGTAAGTGTACCTTGAACATTGCATCATATAAAAAATAGAGGACTTGGGTCAAAAGTGTTGAAGATTATATACCTCAGTGGCCTACATATACTAACTAGACTCTATTTCCCAAATGTTTCAAAATGGTGCTACCTTTTGGGGGCCAAGTGACCAGACTCATGAATGTATGTTGAACATTTCAGATCCAAACCCTGACATCATACAACTGTCATTAAGAGTTTATATTTGCTAAGTACATGCATGCTGTTAATGCCTATGCCATCTTACATAGTGGATTCTTGAGTATTCTGTCATGTTTTGCTCAAATAGATTCTTCTTCATATGTAAACAAATAGCATTTTAAAAATCTATAATTTTCACAGAATTATTTTGCACTTTAAAGATTTTGACTTGTAATATTTCAACATTTAAGGAATTTATATTAGCTATTATATCTATAAGATTATATCCCACACATATTGAAACCACCTTAGATTAAATGGCTTATGCCCAAATCCTCATTATAGAGTAGACTTTATAAAGAATCCCAGCAAAGGCAGATAACTAGTTAATTAAAAATATTTCAGATGACCAATATACATCTAGACTAAAATGTATTGCCTTGTTGTTCTTTATATTGTTATCTGTATTTTTCCCCTGGCATCTGCCCATGGCTTCAGTAGTTCACAATTAGGCAGCTCCTAGTCAGTTGTGGCAAGAGGACTTGTGTGTCTCCTGTATCCTCTGAGCAAGGGGTCTGCTCCATCTCTGACTCTGCTCTCAACAGGGGTCTTAATTTCAAAGCCTCAGTCCTTCTCTGATGACACAGTTCGCCCTGTAGGTGGAGCCTGGCCGTGCAAGGTCCCCACTTTTATGTGTGGCTGGAGGAGGCCCTCACTGCCAAACCCTAGACCTGTCTTCTAAGAGGACAGTCTGAGATCAGACTCTAGGGATTGACCCTGGTCCAGGAGAATGACTTTCTGGATGGGTGATCAGGCACCAGAACCTGCTCACCTCTAGACAGGGTCTGAATTTAAAAGTCCTCAATCCTTCTCTGCTGATGCAGTTGGAGGTGGCGCCAGCTGTGCAAAGTCCCCTCTTTTAGGTGTGACTGGAAGAGCCCTTCACAGCCAAAACCTAGTCCTGTCTGCTAGGAAGAGTCTGAGATCTGACTCTAGTGATTGACCCTGGTTCTAGAAAGCGACTCGCTTGATGGGTGGTCAGGCACTGGATAGTGCTCACCTCTTGAGGTGTGTTTCTTGTATGCAGCCAAAGGATGACTTCTCTTTTTGTATCTATCATGTTAGGGTGTGTCTTTTTATAGGTGAATTGAATTGATATTAAGGGATATTAGTGACAACTATTGATATTTCCTGCTATCTTTGGTGGTGGGTTATATGTATTCCCTTTCTCTGGTTTTTTTTCCAGTGGGGTTATTGATTGTTTGTGGCTTCATGGGTGTATCTGGGATCCTTAGGTTGGAGAGTTCCCTGTAATGCTTTCTGGAGGGCCGGATTGGTAGATAGGTGTTGTTTAAATCTGATGTTGTCATAAAATATCTTGTTTACTCCATCTATGCTGATTGATAGTTTTGCTGGGTACAGTAGTCTACGTTGGCAGTCATGTTCTTTCTGATGGGTCTGCCTTTATAAGTAAGTTTGCAGCTCCTAAATTTTTTTCTTTGTTCTGTATGTTTTGTGGCTTGATTATTATGTGACAAGCAGAATTTTTTTTGGGGGGGTCAAATCTATTTGTTGTTCTGTAAGCTTTCTATATCTTTATAGGCATCTTTTCTTTAAGTTGGGAAAGTTTTCTTCTATGATGTTACTGAATACATTATCTGTGCTTTGAGCTAGAATTCTTCTCCTTCAATTCCTATTATTCTCAAGTTAGGTCTTTTCATGGTGTCCCAAATTTCCTGGACATTTTGTGTTATGGCTTTTTGGTTTTAGTATTTTCTTTGACTGACGTATCTATTTCTGCTACTGAGTCTTTCATTTCAGAGATTCTCTCTTCCCTCTCTTGGTGTCTGTAGTTCCAGCTCTTTTCTTCAGTATTTCTATTTCTACCTTTGCCTCATTTTGTGCCTTTTTATTGCTTTTATTTCACTTTTTAGTTCCTGGAATGTTTCTTTCATTTTTTGGTTTTCCTTTACTTGGTTTTCTTTCCAGGATTGTTCATCTATTTCAATTTTTTGTTTGTATTTTCTTCTGTTTCTTTAAGGGAATTTTTCATATCTTCTTTGAAGGCTTCAATAATCTTCATAAATGTGTTTTTGCTAATATTTCTTTCTAATTCTCTTCATTGCTCTGTACAGGTCTTGTAGTTGTAGAACTATCAGTTTTTTCTGGTGTTGCCTTGTTGTTCTTTTTATTATTATATATATTCTTGCACTGGAATCTACCCATGGCTTCAGTGGTTCACAATTAGTCAGCTCCTAGTCAGTTGTGGCTAAAGGGATTGTGTGTCTCCTGCCTGTTCCTAGCAAGGGGTCTGTTTGTTCTTTCACTCCACTCTGAACAGGGGACTGCATTTCCAAAGCCCTCAGTCCTTGTCTGATGATGAAGTTCACCCTTGAGATGGGGCCCAGCCGAGCAGGGCCTAGAACTTTCTGCTGGGACGAGTCTGAGATCAGAACCCTGGGTACGAGCCTGATCCCAGAGAGAAATTCTCCAGATTGTGGCCCAGGAGGTGGGATACACTTACCTTTTACTCTGCTCTGGATGGGGATGGAGTTTCAAAGCCCTGGGTCCTTGTCTCAGAATTCATTAACTTCAATGGGCTATTGAAGGCAAAAGACTGGAGGGCATCAGCCAGTTCAAACATAGGGAAGGAAGAAGAGGGTAACATTTATCTTTACAAAACAAAAAAGGGTAGAGCCAATAAAGGACACAGGCAGGGTGGTCAAAATTAGTAGACTGTCTCATTGCAAAAGCTGAAAAGCAAAAACAACTCCAGAAATATTTATCTGGATAAGTAAATCTCAGGGGAAAATGTTTGTAGTGACTAGTGACCACCAACCACTGGTGGCAGTGGAGATGCATGAATCACGTTAATGCAGCCCACCAGGATTGTCTGCTTAAGCAATTAACATTGTGGGACCATCTTATTCAAGCTGGCAACTCTCCAATTCCCCCACACTGCTCGGTCTTCTGCTTTGCATCGAGGAACATGTGGTTCTCTTTCAGCACTTGCTTGTTTTCTGTCTGTTATTCACTCTCATAGCTCCAAAGACATGACTTTTGATTGACTTCAGAATTCATGGTGCAGGAGAGGGGCTTAGTTCAAGAAGTCTTGAGTCTCCCTGTGTGTGTTTGTTAGGAGAAATTTTCCCGGGTGGGCTAAGGCTCATTCCTGTTATATTGTACATATTTGTTCTTAGGAAATCATCCTCCTAAGCAGCTCAAAACCAACAAATATAATATGTCCCAGGAGAAAGGGCTTGGAAATAACTATGCTTCAGACATGTGGTATCGTTCTCAACCCCTGGTATTGTATTCTTCTGACATGTGTGTCTCAATTCCATATAGCTTTCCACATTTTCTCAAAACTCACTTAGGCTAAATAGCAAATGCTAGTCAGGCAAAGAGCTGTTTTTGTTTGTGTGTAGTGTTATAAGATGGGCTCCTGACCATCACTAGCTAGACTGTGAAGTTCACCATGAGTTTCCTGTAACAACAATCTTGTTTTTCCATATTTTTATCAACATTGGAGAAAAAGCATATTTTTAATTGGTCAGAATTCACTGCTTGCTTTATGGATTGTCTTTGCCCTTTAACTGGTGACACAGCCTTGTGATGTCATTGCAGAGGAATGCTAACCTCCCCCCAAGACACTGAGCTTCTCAGCCATGTTTGAGCAATTGGAAATAATCTTGTCAATATGATTCAACCACAAAAAATTAACAACACAAACATTCCCAGGGGTGGCCTCTGCCCTTGCCTATGGCTTGGCCTTTAGGGAGGAATATAATAGCTTCTTGGTGCCCTGGGAAGTCAGAGGCAATTGTGTTACCTCCAGGCCAAGAAAGAAAAGAGACAAACACATTTCTTCCCAGCCCCTTGGTCTTTCCAAAAGGTTCCTTTCCCAAAGGGCTGAGTTAGGCTGCCTCTTCCACTTCATTTCTACAACATATTGCTATGTGATGATGTATGTATAAAGAGAGAGATGGGTGGCCAGTGGCCAGTTATCTACCAGCACAATCTGAAAGAGCACATTCCTGTTTCCTCCACTGCCCTCTGATAACACTGGGAATTCTCCAGCCTCCGGTTTTCCTACCTTCAGCTATCCCTCCATCTTCTTAACATGTTTCCTTCCCATCTTCCCCTTTACATTTAGGCTGATTCCCATCTTGCCGACATCAGTCCTTCTGCTCACACACCTCTTGGTGTTGTATGGCTTCTTTCCAACACCTTGCTGTGTCATCTAGGGGCATGCCAACTTTGATGTCTCTTTATATCTGTTATAGAAAAGTATCAGTGGACCATGCTTACCTTCTTAAATTACATATTTACTCTTCCATTTGGGTTAATTACTTTCCAAACATGTTGTTGCAAAGCATGTTGGGTTTCTTTCGCTTGTTCTTTGTTTCTTCTTAGGACAAAACACAGAATATCCATACAGACTACTGGCCAACCTGGAATATGTTCCACTGTGTCATACTACCCTCCTTGTTTGGCATGGCCACATGGCCCCCATCAGAGTTTAAACATAGCCACTTTTATAACTCATTCTTGGTCTTATACTATAAACAAATGTTTTGCTGGTTTTTTATTATGAATAAAGTCATATTTTTTAGCCATGTATATCCTTGTTCAAGCTCCCTTCCCCCTCCTGCCCCTTCCAGTCACTCTCTCTTCTCCACATCTCTTTATCTCCTCCCCAGGAAGGGCAGGAGGTCCCAAGGTCTCAGTATGGCTTAGTTCAGCATCCACTCCTGGCAGATCCACTTTCCTCACTCCAACATCAAGACTGAGTCAGGTGTTCCTCTGGGAGGAGTGGGAATCCAAGGTGCTGGTTCAAGGTCTTTCAGATCCCAAGCTGTTCAGTGGTTGTGGTTTGCAGCAGCTTGGACATGCTTTGCTTTTTGCTTTTTTTTTTTTTTTTTTTTTTAGAGTCCACTAATGAGTGAGTACATCCCCTACTTATCTTTCTGGGTTTTTGATACCTAGCTCAGGAACATATTCTCCAAATCCATCCATTTGCCTGCAAATTTTAGGATATCATTTTTTTTTTACTGTTGAGTAGTACTCCATTGTGTAAATGTACCACAGTTTGTTTTTAACATTGAGATTAAATCTTATGCATGCTGTGCCAGCACTGTATTATTTTCCTATATTCCGTGATCTGTAACTCCAGCCTTTTTTACTTTTTGCCTGGAGAAAAGGTTTTCCTAAGTTGCCCAGAATGTTCTTGAATTCACTCTATAGCCCTAGAGGGACTTGAGTTTGCAACTCACCGCCTGCTTTTCCTGTAGTATGTGGTGATACAGATTCATGCCATGAGGCACACAGTTCAAACAGTACCTTTTATAGAAATCATAAGGCTTATTCTTCTCTATAGTTCTGTGAAGTATTCATACTGTACCCATTTCAGAGCTAGATGTGTGGGTTGAGATCATGCATCTATCAGCAAAGTTGCAAAGGACTGCTACATCACAAAATGATGCCTGTCAGGAGAATCCACTTTCCTTGGAGTTCATTCAGTGTAGGAGATTATGCATCACTCGTTGTCTGCTCTCTAAGGTTTCCACCATTCCCTGCTCCCACCAGAAGCTACACAAATTGTGAACATTTTATGGGGAACGTGCTGAAAACTCCCCAATAAGAACTCTTTGAAGTGTTTCCAGTTTCTGCACTCCCTAGGGGACAGCCACTGACCTCACTCCATTCTAAATTCTCTTCAGGCTCAAAAGTTGACAGCTTCCTTGATGCAATGCTGATCCTGGAACTCTGAAAATTCCCCCAAGATGGTGAGCTTGACTCCATAGATTCTGAGAATCATTCTTCCACATGAGCACAGAAGGCCTTAAACTCTGCCCTAACTGGGGTCTGCACTTGGCTCCCACACTTAAAACAAGCATATAAATGTACAGGATATGAATGGTTCTGGGTTCACAGGGGTAATGAGGGACAATCGAATGGGAGCTTCTTATAGGATACTATGAGGTTTGAAAGCTGAATGGGAGGAGTCTGATCTCTAAGGTTAACTGGGTAGATGGGAAATAAACAAATAGAAGGTTCAAATGACTCATTCTAGGTCAGAACCAAGGTCAGATTTCCAGAAACTCCACTTCCCATTCAGCACTGCTGACAGGCTCCCTCTCACACAACCTGACCTGCTGAGATTGTATTTGTCCCTGTTCCAATCATGATATCTTTGCTTTGGCAATGTTAGAGTAACATTTGTTATGGCTGGTGGTAAAATGTGTCTTATTTTTTTTTCTCCCCTAGATTATTCTCAGCATCCCACAAACCTCCTGTCCCGCTTTGTTCTGTCTGAAGTGACTCCCACCCTAGCTTTCTACTCCCTGTCAGGTGCTATCTCATTTCCTTACTATGTTTAGAAGAAACCTCATTTTTCTTGTGAGCATGCTCTAAGAGGCATTCAAGAGCAAAGCTCAGATGACTCTGCCACCTCTGGACTTGCAGGTACTGTTTGTTGACAGTTAAAACAGCCAGTGTGTATATTCATGATGTCTCTGCTGTGATGCCCTTGCTGTGATCTGTCTCTATTTCTTTACTGACTTTAATCAGTTTTGGGCGCTGTGAGCCACCTCCTTCTGCTTAAGCATCTCTGACACTGAGCTTCCAGTTTCTCGGTACGCTTTCATGATTTTCCATCTTCCCTTTGTAGCTGCGTTCTGTTTCTGGGACACTAACTTGTAAACGGTTTCTGGTTCAGACTTTTAGGCCTACCCCTGAGGTTATGACACACTGTCCCATAGAATCACAGAATCACACAACACTTACATTAATTTTTTACTGATTGACCTAGGGTCCAGGAATATAACTTGTTAACTCTTAATTCTTAACCTAACCCATGATTTTTAACCTGTTCAGCCATGCGTTTGTCTCAGTACCATTTTTTAGAACAGCATTTCAGCTTCTTTTCTCTGCTTCTGCTGTCGATTCATCTGGCTCTCTCTAGAATCTCTGTGGTGTCTCTGCTCTGTTCTTCCTGTTTCCAGAGTTTTCTTAGTCTGGTGTTCCCAACCATACTTCCTGTCTGCCTTCAGTCAATCAGCATTTTTATTAAATGATAAGGCGAGACAATTATTTATAATGTAGCAACATAAACTCACTATATTTCTCTTGCTTTCGTTTTAAAATAAGAAAACAGTCCTATGGTCCAACTGACCCAAAAATGCTTAGTTCAGTCTCCACTCCTAGCAAATCCAGTTTTGTCCCCCCTCCCTCAAGAGTGAGTCAGGTGTCCCTATAGTTGGAGTGGGGTCCAAAGGGTCAGTCCAGGGTGGAGGATCTGCCTCTGTCCACTCTGCTTAGACTCCCATGACAGCGGCCACAGTCACTATCCTATTGAAGTAGCTGCTGAGGATCAAATGGAAAGACTTCTGAAGCAAATGGCAAGTGTATGGGAGATGATCCAAGACAATCAAGAGATTCTAGAGGCAGAGAAGAAAACAGAAACTCTATGGAAGGACTACCTGACTCTTCGGGAAGACATGGTCAGGACAGAGTATAGGAGGCTGCATCCAGATCTGTGTCAAGAGGAAGAGCAACATATTGAGTCTATGAGATATGAAGGCCTATGTGTTTTAAAGCAACTCAGGAAAAGTGAAGCCTTGATGGTCCAAGACAGCAAACAACTCAGAGAAATCTATCAGGAGCTCATGGAAATGTCCCAGGAGCAACATATGGTATTGCTCCAGGGTTCAGGTGACATTTTGCAAAGAAGTGAGTCAATGCGGCTGCACATGGCCCAGACTATGAAACCAGAACTCCATGCCTTACCCATCACTGGACTGACTGAAAGGTTCAACAACTTCCAAGCTGGCATTGAGTTTAAATATGTAACAACACTTCTTTCCAACATTAAACTATTTGATGTCCTGAGAAGATTCAGCACCAGACCTCACCACAACGTATTTCCATGGTTTCTACTAGATACTATTTGGCTTCCTGGGGATCGCAGTGCTTCAACTCTGGGAAATATTACTGGGAACAGGATTTGGGGAACTGTTCAGAGTGGGCTGTGGGCGTCTGTAAGAATTCCTGGTTAAGGCAGAGAAATGACTTAATTGAACCTGAGGGGGCATTTCTTCTCGTGTGTGTGAAGGAGGGTAATCATTATAGTCTCCTCACCACATGCCCAATAGTCCATCACTTTATAGAGAAGCCACTGGGCAGGATTGGCGTGCTCTTTGATTGTGAGGATGGATGTGTAAGTTTCCTGAATGTTGCCAAGAGTTCCCTCATATACAAGTATCCTCCTGGCAGCTTCAATTACCCTGTAAGGCCTTTCTTCTCCACTGGTGGCCCATGATCACTGGAATATGTCTTCATGTACATTAGGGGTTTTCTAAAGAATTACATACTGTACTTTGCTTGTCACTAATACATTTTAAAATACTATGAAATGACAAAAAGGATATCTTCACTTGTCTTTCCTGGGGTGAAACACCTGAACTCTAGACCAAGGGTTCTCTGTCTGCGTCCTTTTGTGCCTGGGTTCTGTAGAAAAAGGGAAAATCACAGACTTTCAGAATTAATCAATTCACAATCAATTAATTAATCACAGAATTAAGAGGGACCTGAATTCAGGGACCAAAGACATGGATGGATCCAGGGAGCTAGCTCATGAGACAGGAAACCAAGAGCCTGGTGTCAAGGACAATAAACCAGGGACCAGGGGTCCAGGTTCAGAGTAGGGGACCAAGGACTGTACATGGACCATGGACCAGACACAAATAAGGGACCAGACAGGGAGCAGGAACTAGAAGCCTGATTCAAGAGCCTAGGGATAGGGAACTAAGACAAGGGGCCTAGGACCGAGGAACACATTCTTGTTGGTATTTAATGAAATCTCAGAGCCAGGTATTGGAGAAAGACTGTAATAGGAGAGATAGGAAACAAGCCACAGTCAATTCTCACGCAGCCAGCTTCTCAGAGTCAAACTACTTTCCAGAGTCCTCTATCTGGCTCTACTCTGCCATATAATAATCCCTCAGTGTCTGCCTCTGCATTCCTTGCATATAGACTTTGCACTGTTGTTTCATTTCTGAGTCCAAATATGCATCATAACTCTACATTTAAGATCAGTGTTGTGAGGTACTACTGTTAGACTGTTAGGCCTTGAATTCACAGAAAAAAATCTCTGTCTCCTAATTTATGGGATTAAAAGCCAAGGTTCTACAGAAAACCAGGAAAATCATCAACTATTCACTAAGAAACAGTGGCCTGAATAAAGGGACCAAAACCATGGATAGATCCAGGGGCCAGACACATGATAGCAGAAACCAAAACCCTGGGCCACAGGACAATGAACCAGAGGATAGGCATCCAATTTCAGAGATGGGGGACCAAGGACTATACATGGACCATGGGCCAGACACAAATAGGGAAAAGAAATACATTCTCTAATTCCTGTGCTGGGATTAAAGGTGTGAGTTACTACTCTCTGCCACTCCTTAATGACTGGATATGGGTGATTGTAGTCTCTGATATTCCAGGCTGATTTGATTCAATATAGAATATATCATCACAATGGGTTCAGAGAGTTAGTCAGGGGTATGCATGTAATTACCGTAAATATAAGATCACAGATATTATCATTTTAATTTCAAATTTCTCCATGCAGAGTGTGATCTGGACATTGATTTGGTCCTTTCCTTGAGAGGTAACACCAGAAAAGAAGAGGCTAAGAATGGTAAGAATAAAATAAACAATAAAATGCAAGCTATGAATTGTCACCATTCTAGGCAATCAAGATCTGATTCTGGTGACCGATGATACATTTGCACATTACCCTAAAAGTTCTTTACCTGGGGAATAGTAGACACAAAAATTCATTCATCAGCTCTCATATCCCTCTGTAAAATGTTGTCCATGCACGTTAATTCGTCTACTCTGCCAAGTTTGTGTGCCAAAAGATAAGCCAG
>PVIH01020708.1:0-31629 GCA_004025045.1 Sigmodon hispidus
TGTGTGTGTGTATGTGTGTGTGTGTGTGTGTGTGTGTGAGTGTTGGGGGTGAGGAACAGTGGGAAACTGAGAAGGGATTAAAGGAGGTAGAGACTGAAAGTAAAGGGTGGAGAAAGCTTCTGGAGAGAGTGTAGTGTACAGAAAAGCCCTCAGGGTTCTGAGTATGTTTCTGTGCAAAGGCTGGAGTTTGAGACATTGTGAGCTCACTGGAAGGCCTCACAGCATGGGTGGTGTCTGCGTAGAGCCTTGACATGCCAGAAGCCTCCCACTGTCAGGGAAGGGGGCAGATGAGTCTGTTACCTGTGTGAGACTAACGTGTTGACATGGTCAATTTACATGTTTAAGTCTTCCTGATTCCTATCATGTTTATGTTTCTCTTTTTCAAACAGAGCTGTTAAACATACAGATTTAGGGGTGTCCTTGCAAAGGAGCATGGGTTCTCATACTGCAAATCTGGGTGTCTACTTTAGCCTGGCCCTGGTCTTTTCTGAGATTTGGAGGAAAAAGCAAACCTCCTCAGCCCTAGAGTTGAATAGTGGAATGCATATTTCACATTTCCAATTATGACACAATCTGGTCTGTGTGGAAATGGGAGCCTGTTGACTTTAACAGCCCAGCTGTTCTTGCCTTCCGGACAGCAGTCAAAATATCTTCCTAGCAGAGGGGTGAACAGTCTGAGGTTCTAATGGGAGTCCTCTAGGATGTCATAGAAGAGCATTGCGTTATGCTAATGTGGCTCTGGGGACCTCTGTGCTCCCTGCCTCCCAATGCAGATGGGAACCACTAGTCCCACTATGTCAGAGGCAGTGTCGTAAATGTCACTCTTCCCTGATAGGAACAAGAACCACCCACTTCTTGTTCTTTTGAGTCAGAATCTTACACCATAGCTAAGGCCAACACGGAATTCACTATTGTAGCCTAGTCTAACCTGGAACTTTAAGCAATCCTCCTGCCTCAGCTTCCAGATTACAGAACATAAGCTACCACACTAGTCACCCTATCTCTTAAGATGTTTTCAGGCCTGTGTTACAGGAGTGTCTATCCTGGCTTCCTACAGCCTTATTTATCAACACCTTTCAGTCTCTCATTCTTTTTCAGAGGCTCTATGAGTTTCAAATGCAATAACCTTATTTCTTTCTGATCATCATAAACTCACATAGCCTGCTTTCCCCAGCTCTTCAGTGCTTGTCTCTCTTGGCCTTCAATTCCTGGTATGGGCTCCCTGTCTCTACTGGAAAGAGACAAGGTTCCTTTAACACTTAGAATTTTTTAATTTATTTTTTTCAAGACAGGGTTTCTCTGTGTAGTTTTGGAGCCTGTCTTGGAACTTGCTCTGTATACCAGTCAGGCCTTAAATTCAGAGATCTACCTGCCTCTGCCTCCTGAGTTCTGGGACTAAAGGTGCACGCTACCACCACCTGGCTTATTGTTAATAATTAATTTTTTTTCTGAGTGTATGTGCTATAGTGTGTGTTTCTGTGTGTGTCTATGTGTGTGTGTCTCTGTCTGTGTGTGTCTGTGTATATGTGTGTGCCTCTGTATATGTGTATTTTTGTGAATCTGTGTGTGTATGTGTGTGTGCCTGTATGTATGTCTGTGTGTCTCTATGTGTATGTATGTATATGTGTCTCTCTCTGTGTGTCTGTGGGTGTGTCTCTGTGTGTAAGTGTGTGTGTCTGTCAGTGTGTGTCTCTGTGTATGTATATGTGTGTCTTTCTGTATGTGTGTGTCTGTCTGTCTCTGTGGTGTATGTGTGTGTCTCTCTCTGCGTGTCTCTGTGTGTCTGTCTCTGTCTTTGTGTGTGTGTGTGTGTGTGTGTGTGTGTGTAGGGTACGTCTGTGTGTGCTGAGGCTAAGAGTGGATGCTTTGCTCCTATTTTCAACCTTCTCCATTTGAGACAGGGTCTTTCACTAAACATAGAAGCTGGTTGGTGGCCATCAAGTCCCAGAGACTGAGATATCTTCTTGTCTCTGCATTTCTTTCCCCAGCACCAGGGTTAAAGGCACACATAAAATCTTAAAAAATTACCTTTTATTGTCCATTGCCTTATGTAACACACTTAGATCCTGCAAGCAAAAGTGTGTCTTGTGTAGGCCCTGCTTTTTTCCCCCAACACAATACTTTTACTGGTTCTTTGGGATTATCACATCATACACCTCATCACACTCACTTCCTGGTCTTCCACATCCACCCTGCCCTTACGAGTGCCCTGCAGAAGTCCAATTTGTGTTATCTATATACTCCCTGGAGTGTGGTCAAACTCTCAGTGTCCTGCCCCTTAAGTAGAACTGAGTTCTTCCCCTCACATCCGCATCAGAAGCTGCTGACCGCGGAGAACTACCCCTGCAGCATCCTTTTCACTGGTTTTAAGAGTTCTCTTCAATTTCTTCTTGTTTAATCTGTTACTTTGTGGGGGGGGCATGTGTTGCGGTGGGGTTAGAGTTGTCTTTCTTAACTGTGTGTCTGAAATCATTAATATCATTGCAGAAATAGCTTCCTCGATCTCTACAGTCAGTGAGAGCTCAGATCTTAAGCTTTCACATGATTCTGACAACAGCACAACCCATGAACACAGCTCTAGGCTTCAGGGACTCAGGGATTAGGGACCCAGACAAAGCTCTCAGAAGCAGCTTGGGCCATGGACATCAACATGGCCTCAGGTTACAGCACAGGCCACTCACACCAATATAGCTTTAAGCTTTGGCATAGATCACAGGCATTTACATGGCATTAGATGGTAACACAGACCACATACATGACCATAGACACACACATGACCCTCAGTGACTGCATGGACTGGATCATAGACATCATCATGGCCTCAGGTACCTGTACATGGCACTTATATTGACTTGGTCCCTGGCCTGCAGCATGGACCTTTGACATTAACTTGACTTCAGGTGTTGGCATTGATCATAGATACCCCCACATAGACTTGGGTGGTAACATGGGCCTTAGACATCAACATGGCCCTCCAGCCATATCCAGAGGTTCACTCATAGGCCTCAGTGGCAGCACAGATCACAGTCACAGGCCTCAGCATGGCCTCAGGTGGCACACAGGCCACTCACATCAACATGACCCCTCAAAGTCACAAAATCTGAGGACATCACCTAGGCTTTAGTCAGTGGCACACACCATGTACACCCACATGGATCTTGGGTTTCATCACAGCCTAGGGCAGCAGCATGGACCACAGACACCAGCTTGGCCTCTGGTGGGATCACAGACCATGGTCCTTTTAGGCGGTCTGATTCAGAAAGTAAATTGCTCTTGGGCTTTCATAATTGCTCAGAGTCTGGGCAATCCTGCATGACTGGGAGACATGCTGGGAGTCTGAGTCTGCTTAAACACCACCCTGCTAACCCTACCAGGCAAGAGCATATTCCACCTTTGACCTCAGCCTTCTCTTATACCTGTCTACTGACTTCCAGTTATATGTCTCTCTACAACACACACACACACCACTGTACCCTTCCACCTTTCCCACCTCCCCATCACACATTTGATCATTGTAGTGTGGTACATGCCAGTCAAACTGGCTGGATGGGGACTTCCACTGCCTGCCAGATTTCTTTGTTTTTACTTTGTCTTTTGCCTGCATGTATGTCCATGCAGCATATGCATGCAGTGTCTGCAGAGGCCAGGAGAGAGTGCCAGATCCTTTGGAACTGGAGTTACAGGGGACTATTAGTCACCATGTGAGTACTGGGGACTGCCATGTGAGTACCTGCAGAAGCAGCAAGTGCACTTAACCATTCTGCCAGCCCCCCAAACCTGCTTTCCACTTAGGCTTTGGAGTTCTGAACTCAGGTCTCATGTTTGCACAGAGTATCCCGACCCACTGAGTCACCTCCCCAGCTCTACCACCAAGGTGCTAAAGCTGTGGCTTCAGCACCTGATGGAGGCTCTTGAGATTCTAAATTCTCACATTTCAATGAGTCACCTTTTCTCATCCACCTTTTGAATTCCATGACCAATCAATTTGCAGCCTCTAGGAGATGGTTTCACAGAATTAATAGCCAACAATTGAACATGAAAAAAATAAAACAGATCCTGGCTTTTGAAACTAAGATGTGGCTAAGAGCGCTTGCTCATCTGAGCCCTTCCTTGACTAACAGCTGGTAATATCATCCTGACTTCCGGATAAGAGTCACACTATCAGTCATACCTCCCACGAACGTTTGATGCACTGAAACTCTGTCAGTATGATTTTCTCCCTATAGTTAGAGCAGAATTTTATGAAATGAAATCTCTCCTCTTCAAGGTTGTTAACCTATAAATATTTTTTACCCATGCCAGTTACATGTTTGGGTGATGCGGAGAAGGCTCTCCACCAGTATTCCATATACCCATGCTCACAAATAAATATAGCAAAGAACCAATACTTCAGCATCTTAACTATATATGCAAGATAACTTCTTATACTGGATGTGGCTTTTTAAAAAATCATCAAAAAAGTTTTTGTCACCTCATAGGCCCCTATTTTTAGTTTTGGGAAGTTCCATTGTGGTGACTAAGTCTTTATTCCCAGAATGTTCCTGTAAGGTAAACACCAATCCAATTTCAGTATCAGCTTTTAGTTCATATAAGAACATGATACATCTTTCCATTGCCATACTCATCTTGAACATAAACAGTGCCTACTTGCTGTATACTATAACTTGCTGGTTACTTCACACTTAGAGATGAAAGCCTGAGATAACCAAAGGTTTCTAAAGAATTAACACCAGGCTCTAGATAGGATTTTCCAAGAGAAGCTCACAGCATTCTGAGTAAGGGACACAGTACTAAAATAGACTATATCCCAAGATGTTCATTTGAAGGAGATGTTATTAGTTAGGGCAGCAGACACTTCTCTTGGCCATGGATACCTGTTTGGGGGGCTGCCCTTTGGAATAACATTGGTGTCCATTCTTTATGCTTGCTTTCATATCAAAGGCCAAGAATAACTGAATCCTGGGAAGTCTGGAGCAGCAGGAGTGAATGGCTCACTCCCTGGGCTCCACTCTAAATTTTCTGATTTGCAAATCTCTTGGCCTGAATTATGGAAAGGTGTGTGTGAGCAAATCTGATGGACTGGGGGGATTAAGCATTAACAAGCTCCCTTGCCCACAGATTTAAAACCTCATGATCAATAATATTGGTGATATTTTCAATTCTATCTATATGACTCCCAAGTATCTCTCTGATTTGCTTTTAATCTCTCTAGGTGAAGCAGAAAAAGGTGTTATTTATTAGAACTCTAAAACTCCATCAAATATGCTCATTTCACTGTATAAATTTCCCTTGCCTTTATATGAGACCAGATTTCTTGCTTTATAGTTATCACTGATGTAGTAAAAAGTAAGAAGTCACAAGAGAAGAAATTCTCCTCGGTCCCATTTCTTTACCTAATTAACTTTAAAAATTCCTCTGGAAATATGAGGAAAAGGTAACAGACCCCTTTCCAGCTTGTAGAATAAGCTATGAACAACCCTACCCTGCCTCTTGCAAAAGAGTGTGTGGAGAGAGAGAGAGAGAGAGAGAGAGAGAGAGAGAGAGAGAGAGAGAGAGAGAGAAACTCACTGATTAAGAATGTCTGGTAAAGTCTATGGATCTTCTAGCTTCCAAGAGCTGGGATTACAGGCAGACACCACTGCACCTGTATTTTCTGTGGGTTCTGGGAATTGAACTCAGGCTCTAGTGCTTGCCAGTCAACATTTCACAGGTGGAGCCCTCTTAGCCCTTTCTTTACATTTTAAGTTTGTAAGGGATGGGAGCATGTTGTTTAAAATGAACAGATTTTATGAGGTCATTGCCCTCTGTCTTTGTCTCCTCACTGGACCCTGCTTGGTGAAAATCTTCAGTGTGGTAATCTGGAGAAAGCAAAAAAGATTTGAGGGCCAATGTCGTAGCTGAAATCTGGGATGATCTGCTTCGCTTCCTGGTCTCTGGGGGATTTTCTGGCCCCAAGAGAAGAAAACACTCAGTTAATTTGTCTCTGTGGATAGGGAAAGGAGAATAAGACCCTCATTTAGTGTGGGCACTGACCTCTGTTCCCAGGGTGGGAGGAGAGTGTTCATATACATCAATTTGCAGTGGGGTCTGCTGATTCTATTTGCAGGTGCTACAGCTGAGTCCCTGGCTCCCACAAACACTCAGAGCAAAACGCTCTACCAGGTTCTCCCACCCAGTCCTAGATGCTTCTCCCAAGTCTGTCAGGATACCATCACCAGTGGCATCATTCAGCCCCTTAGGCCAGGCTGATCTGAACTGATACAAAGTATAACACAGCCCCATTTTAATTCAAGGCTGGTCTCTTAGACAGTCTTCCTGCTTTGGTGGCCTTGAAAGCTCCCTCTGACCCAGCTCTAATTAATCTCTATCTGAAATTTCTATAACTAGTATTGGGGGTTTTTCTTTACTTCTCTATGTTCTTTCTCTAGTAATTGGGCTTGGTTTGGAGCTCATTGTTTTCTGCTGACTTTCCTTCCTGTTTCTCTAGAGCTTACATATCCTCTAAGACCTAACTCTTAGCCCTGCTCATTTGGTTGGGGACTTAGTCTGAGGTCAGTTGTCTTTTCTAGATGATAGAATTCAAACTATTTTTAACACCCAGTGTGACAGAACTTGGGAGCTGACTTGGGAGCACTTGTGCATGAATAATCAGTATTCCATTTGTAGGAATTGGCTTGGGTTTGAGAAGCCACATTTCCTGAAAAGATTTAATGATGTTGTTTCTGAATCCTCCAGAGTATTCTCAGAATTTCTGCACACCGTCTTGAAGTTCGCACTTACTTCTCAAAACAAAGTTAATTTTACTTTTATTTTGAGGACAGAATGACAAACCATGAAACAGGATAAGCAGAAAAGGAAGTGAGTTTGTCAAAAAAGAAAAAAAAAGATGGAGACAAATTCTGCAAGATTCTTTTCTGCTTCACTGTCCTTGTATATGTTGCATGCAAAAAAAATTAGGCCAAAACAGGCTTAGATTGGGAAAAGGATTGCAATAGTCAGAAGGCATGCCTTTTGGTGTCTTAGATGCTCCTTCTTCAAATTCCAAAGTCAGACCCATTGGTCCGGAAGGTTTAATGTCTATTTCCAGGGCACAGAAGGAAATCTAGAGTTTTATAACTGTAAGAAAATAGAAGATAGTTGATCCAAAATGTTCACTTTTCCTGTAGTAGGCTACTAAGAGCACACCAGCACAGAGGGGACTCCATGGTCACTGGTGGCAGGTGTGGGACCAGGCAGGCAGGGAAACAGTCAGCTGACATAAGGCTCTGTCACTCAGTCCTCACTGCCTGTGGAGGGGAGGGGTAAAATCAGATCTCACTACTCATGCTTTTGTGGGGATGCTGGCCGGGATGCTGGTAGAGCCTGTAAGGAGCGTGCTGGAAATCTGCTAAGTTTGTTGTGGTGCTCTGAGCTGTCAGGCTTAGGTCAGCTTGTTGAGAAAATAATGTAGAATCCATATGTAAGTATTTACTATATTCCTCTGAGATTTGCAATATAAGGAGTGTAAGTTATGTATTTAAAATAGTATCCAAAACCCTCACAGAAGCAGTTATGAAATATTTTGTTTTACTGGCAATGGGACAAAAAATAATTGGGCATTAAATCAAGGAAATGGGGAAAAGAGAGCCACAAATCAAGGAAAATGGTGGAAAATTAGGTCTTAGTGGAGAGAAATGTGTACATATCAGCTGCTTGGTGTTTCAGAGATAGAAATACGGATCTACCCCTCCCCCCAATCCTTTATACTCCAGTCAAGCTTAGACTCCCAGGCCACTCCCCAGGGGAGATGGTCACTCCCGGGGTTCCTTGACTTGTTCCTGTCCCACTTTGTGAGAGTGGAGAAAGACAGTTTTGCTGTGGTTCCTGTTCTAGACAATGGCTGTTGGAGATCATGCTGTCACTCTTTCCCTAGGATTGGCATCTCATCCCTCTTTCTCTTGCCTCTGATTTGGCAGAGAGGGACTGCTGACTGATGATGGCTTAGAGTCTGCCCATGGAGGAAGGATGCAAGAGCAGTCTCCAGAGGGCACTAGGACCCTGCGGATGGGCCACCTGGTTTCATTAAATCACGCAGAAAGCGTGCCTTATTATCTGTCTACTAGATACACAATTCCCATAAATTATAAATTAAAAAATAAATAATAAACACCTTTTTAATTGCCTATCCTCTTTTCCTCTTGTCAATTAAAGTGAACTTGCAAAGCTGCTTAACACAGAAAAGCTACACAGACATCAGCTCCTGTTAGATGTGGTACAAGCCGTTACACTGATTTTTCCCATAGCTGCGAGGATTAATCACAGATAATCATCACAAAAGCATCACACCCATATAAATAATATAAAAATAGCAAAATGCCCAAAGTGGAACTACTGAGAATAAAAAAAAAAACACTTAAAAATGAATAGCATTGTGTTATCACTGTGAGGGTTAGTAAGAACGGGAGAGAAGACTGCATTGGACAGGGTGCAGGTGATCTCTGATTAGAAATGTGCGACAATACACAGGACCCAACGACAGGCCCTGGATGGAGATGACCTTTTAATCCCCTGTCCTTCAAGTTACTACTATTATTGCTTTTTGAGAGTGGTTTCTAACTCATATTGCTTGCCCATTTGTGTTTCAGATCCTTAAATATTAGTATTGAGGAAGAAACACTCCCGAAAGTTCAACCTCCAGTTCAGGTTAGACATGAGGAAGGGGTGTTTCAGTGAGAGTCCAATTTAATGATGCAGAGAAGTGAGAATCTGTTTGTCTAGTTATCTTTAGAGTGAAAATCTGTGCACTCAAATGACTTAGGTGGGATTTGGGGTGGTGGGGGTACAGGATAGCAACTTCCCCTTCCCTTGCGATCTGTGCCTCATTCCTGGAGCACAGGGAGTGCTTGCACTAAGACCACAAAGAGGTCGTTATGGAAACAGTTGTGGAGTGCTGCCTGTGAGTGATGAACCAAGGGCATGGTATGGTGAGTACCCAGTCATGTGATGAGCTGTGCCTTGACTACAAGTGGGCTGGGGAGTTAGCACAATGGGTTAGGTGGGAGACAGCAATCCGGGGTGTGCTGGTCCCTGGTTGTGGATCATCGGTGAGTCTCTAGCGTCTGTGACCAAGGATAAGATGATCTCTGATGCTCGGATGCAGGAGAAGGCACGATATGTAGAAGACCTATCCTATTCTTCCATAAGCCTTCATAAAATGCTTCTGATGGGCTGCGTTTGCTCTTTTATTATAGGTAAACCCTCCCTGCTGCCTGAAATTGCCTGCAAGCCTAGAATAGAACCTTTTACTCACATTAGTGTTAAGCTTTACCAGGCTGTAACAGGTGGGGACTCTGTACTGTATACTGTATATTCTTCTGAATTCTGTTCACAACTAGCACACAAGAAACAAGTGTGTGTGCACAGGTTGAGATAAGAAAAGGTGTTTGTCTTTCTGCTATGATTTCAGGGATGGCCTGGGACAAAGGAAGTACCACGTGTGGTAGCAAAAGTAGTTTACCTGGCCCACTGTGCTTAGAGGTAAGTGCTTGGACTAAAGCTCACAGGGGCTAGTTTAAATTTTTGTTCTGTCAGTATCCAAGGCTCCCATTTCTAGTTCTCCTATGTAATAAAATGGAATTTCAGTGAGATCTCAGCAGCAGACTAAGCATACTGAGTTCTGAAGTGCTCACAATCAGGGATGCCAAGTGCACATCTACCCAAGCTCGATTGAGTCAGCGTTTGAGTTCCTGGCACCATTGAATCTGTCTTTCAGACTCTTGAAAGATAACATTCAGAAAGGAGAAGGCTTTCTTCTGTTCCCTATACCCATAACTAGGCTTTCCTGCATGCAGATAGGAGTCTTGCCTGCAGTCTTCTTGGAGACCCCTTTCCCCACTGTGCTGCTGGGGCTGAGCCCCAGGGCACTCCTCAGTGTGTGCTCTAGGCATCTCACTGTGGGTATCTCCAGCTGTTTTGTACATCGCTTTCCATTTTAACCTTCAGATCCTTCCCGTCTTCCTCCTTCCAGTCTCCTGGTTTGTTGTTGGTGGAGTTGTGTGGTTGTCAGTCTCAAAGACAGCAAGATGGGGCGTCTGTGGGCTACAGAACAGCTGCAGGAAGATAATTAATGCTCTGCACCTTCCTTGCAGCCTTTACCACCTCGCCACGACACAGCCTGTAACATCTGTGCTTCCCAGAAGCTGAGCTATAAAGCAGCCTTCCTTGCTCTTCACAGAACAACTGTCAGACCGTTCTGGCACCCACATTAAGGGCAAAACTTACAAAACGCTACTAAATATGAACTGCGCTATTCCCAAGCTACAGATGTGGGTTTCTCCCTTGACAAGAAACCTCAGAGCACTAGGCTGGTGGTGTAGCTGGTATGCTGTGGATGGCGAGGTGAAACAGGGCCGGAAAAGTCAAGCATCCAGGGATCTGCCATTGTGCTTCTGGATTTTTCTTTCAGGGGAGCTTTCTGAATCTGCAGGCTTTGAACCATTTCAGAATTACTTTGACAATCCCCAGAGGGGTGAGCAGAGTTATCTAAGATTTCCTAGTTCCTCATTCAGAGACTGTATGCAAAAGAATATACTGAATAGCACAGACGCAGTGTAGTGGGGACACTGGTGGGTAGGGCTTGGTACAATCTTTCTAGTGTGGATGAGCTGAACAGCCGGCCAGCCTGGTATCGCCTATGATCCTTCTTCAACCCTAGACTTAGTACTTTTTGACTCCCTGCTTTGTGTTAGAAATAGGTTTATGTGCTTTTAATAAATTTTTTTTGCACAAGAAGGGCATTCTTTACTGTAACAAAACACTCATGACTGGGTGGCTAATAAAAACCCCCATTATTCTGGAGGAAGGGAACAGGCGAAGCAACGTCACTGTGTAACCTGTGAGAATTAGAATCCATTTCTTTGAGAAAGGCATTAACCCCTTTGAACAATCTCCTTACCCTTTCAAGGTCCACTTCCCAATACAGCTGTAACAACCAATGGAATTTCAGCTTTTTTATGAATTATTCAGGAATTTCATAGAGTGCACCCCAATCACATTCACTTACCATTCTTCCCAGGTTCACTCCCCACCCCCCCCAAAAAAAAGAAAAGAGAAGAAAAAAGAGAAACCTACCAAGCCCGATTTGTGTTATGGATATACTCACTAGAGTATAGCCAAACTCACAGTTTTCTCTCTCTTAAAGAAAACCAGTCTTTCCCTACCCCACTGCCAGAATTCATCAGCTGTGAAGATCTGGGCTTCAACATCTTTATAAAAAACTTTAAGGACTTTCCTCAATTGCTTCATGCCATGGGATATTATTTTACCTATGTAGGGATATGTTACATTTGTTTCTGCTGCCTTTGTTAACAAGGAGAAGATGTGCTACATTTTTTTTGTGTGTGTTCCATGTGCTTAATTATGTAAAGATGTGTTGTTGTTTCACATTGCCTGCCTAAGGATCTGATTGGTGTAATAAAAAGCTGAACAGTCAATGGCTAGGCATAGAGTGGACTAAGTGGGGCTGAAAGGCAAAGAGAATAAATAGGAGGAGAAAATGAGGTCCCAAAAGAACGAGAGAGAGGAAAAAGGAAGAAAGAGAGCCACACGCCTGGGCCAGCCAGCTAGGGAGCTGCCAGCCAGACACAGAAGCCTTCTATATTAAATAGACAAAGCTCAACTCAAGAATCTTATATCTAGGATTCTCCATATTTCTGAATGTCTACTCTATTGTTTCATAACCAGGTCTTCCAATTAGCCACTTTATCTTCTTGCAAATCATCTCCCATGCAACTCAGTATCTGGCAGGTGTAAGATGTGAATGTCACAGGTCCTGAGTAGACCCGACAAGACCACTCAGCATCAAATAATTAAACTGATGTCAAGTCTCTAATTACCTTGCTCCGGGGCTGTTTATCAGTGTTATATAGGAAATAATGTTCCCTTATGCAAATGTGATCCAAATAAGTTTGAATGGGGTCAGAAAAGACCCACTAAACCATCTCCACAACTACCTTTGCCCAGAGAAATACTTAGACTAGCTAGGCCTGTTTTTCTCAGAGGAACCAGACATTGAGTTCGGCCTGAGAATTAAGTCTGTGGGATGACAGGAGCACACCAGAGGTCTTGTGGTGCTGAAAGTGCTGTGCTTTCTCAGAAACTGAAATCAGGCCTTAAAACTTGGCACCATATCTAGCCCCAGCCAAGCTCTAAAGGCAGAACCACAGAGGAGGAGCAAAGGAGGAGGGTCCAAGCAGACTCTCAGCTGGCTAGCACCAGTTCCTTAGGGAGGAGGTCCAACACAGGGTTACCATGGCCGCTGCTGCTCTAGGGTATTGTTAGTCCCCACAGAATCCTCTCTTTAACCTCCATAAATCCCTAAATTAAAACCAATTCTTCAAATACTACAAAATATAGACACCTAGCCATAATTGATATTCCACCTCATACAATTTAGTCTCTGATAGCTAGAGATGGCAAAATGATTGCCTATTAAAGAGATTTAATTACTTTTTAATGCACCAAGTCTATTCTGTTCATTATCTAATTTTATATTCTTCCTTCTTTTCTTCTTCCATGTGTGGATTTTATTCAACCTTGAGCCTGACAAGTTCCTTCTGATAACTGGTTTAGGATTCCTGGCTCATAAACTATTCCCAGTTTAATGGAGGAATAACTGGTAGGTGACATGAGATGTTTTGGACAGAAATGCTTGTAGATACAATATGTTTCTATAGAGAGAGTTCTACATCCCCTCATCAGGGGTCACTGAAGGATAGGACTAGGGACGGATTCTGTGTAAAGGTGGCTCTAAAGCTGAGTTTTGAACACATAGTAAGTGCTAACTAGGTAAGCAGCATTCTTGGAAAGAACAGCCTGGGGAAATAAAATAAAATAAAAAGGAGGCTTGAGAATGGAGGTATATCTGGTCTGAAGACCTGACATTTAATCCATCAGGGCTTAGTTGTCAGATTTGGAGAGAAACCAGAGCACTGAGAACCCTGTAGACCAAGGACATCAATTCCAAGAAGACCATAGTTCATCCCAAAGGTAACAGGAGTCACTGATGGGTTTTAGGCCTGGACATTGGACAATCACATTTGAGATTACTTTTCAGAATGCTCACTTGAGTTTTAAGATAACTGGAAGGTGCATCTCTTAGTATGAAAGTTGAGGATCCCCTGCACGCCCTGTGTCTAGTCTCTTGGTGGCCTCCTTCCTCTCATAAGATATGATCTGAGAGACTTCTACTGGTCAGTTCCCACTTTACAGCTCAATGGACTCCATTCTGCAGCTCTGGGTATGGCCATTTGGGACAAAGTGAATGATGGAAGAACGAGGTTAGAACTATTCTAGGCTTCATAGATGACACTGGAGTGAGGTCAGGTGGTCACTGTTTGGCTTAAGGCAACTTCACTAGCTGGCCAAGTAGCCCCGCTGTCAGCCTTCTTAATATCATCTAGCACTCCATTATTTAGGGAGAAGTAATACCTTTTCCACACTGTTATTTTTGAAAGTGTGATGTATTCCTCTATTGTGCTACCTGCCCCGGAGATATTTTTCTAAAGTCAGGCAGAAGAAAACTTACACCGGCCACCGAAAAGTGGATGACTGCTCCTCACAATGCAATTACCATGACAAGTATTTCTAATTGCTATTTCCTTTCTCCAAGCCTTCTTTCTCTCTGACATTGTGAATTTCTGGTAATCCTGGGTTATTATCACACTGAGCTGCTAACCTGAGTCTTGACACTCCTCACGGAGACCTGTGTCAGACATAATTACAGGGGAAGTGATGTGGTTCTTCGTTATTAGCAGTTGCTGGTGTTGGTATCTAGCACTGATTAGCAATTTGGAAGAACACGTTCTGTGGGCACACGTTCTGCGTGAGCCCTGGAGGAGAGCACACACTGTTCTTCATTCCCTTGCTCCTCTTTGCCCGGGGTTTGCCTATGTGTTTGGAGAAGGCTCCTTTATGTTCCAGTGACTTACTTACTTCTAATGTTATTCCCCCCTCATCTTTGTTTCAAACCATTTGCAGATTCTGTTAATGAAATAGTGAGAATTCATCTTTCTTGGAATTCTGAGTGCAGAGACGGGAGCATTTAGCAGTTACTGAGACTCACTACCACGGTCTTTGCCAAATAAAAAAGTAGGGGAAAAAGGTAGAGGCTACTGTTTGCAAAAGTGCTTATTTCCAAGAGACCTTGATTTGTTCTTCATTGAGATCTTTTGCTCTGTGCATCAGCCAAGGAGCCTGTGCTGGCTTAGGAATGAAAGGTGGAGCTTATAGCCACAGTCCTGGAAGGCCTGATTAGATGTTACTTCTGCATGCTCTGAAGGCACACACTCTGCTCAGCAGCTCGGCCCCGGCTAGCCATATTGCTGTTTTCCTGATGACTCTCTCTCATAGGACGTTGTGTAAGGTCAAAAGGATTACAGAGAAGGAGTAGGAATGTGAGAGAGCATGCCATTAGGATTCCAAGACTTGTTGATTTCGTTATTAAATTAGGTGAGCAAGGAAATGTCAGTAAATTAGGCATTTTGCTCGTTTGTTTATTCATTTTAAAATTCATGTAAAGCTAGAATCTTAATCCCTGAGTGTGCTTAAGACACTTGGTGCAATATTGTATTGCTATGCCTTATTCAGACACTTCCATTTTTGGGACACATCTCCCTCCACTTTAACTTCCGACTCTTTGAAAAGGCTCTTCTTGGTAATTAAATTAGCTGCACCAAGGGACTGGATAGGTTTATTGTGTAACAGCTTCTTGTGATGTGCTGACCATTTGTTTGTTCATTCATTCATTCATTAATTCATTCATTCATTTAATAGGCATATTAAAATACTTCATCATACTGGGTGAACATGAAAGTGTTATGATATTTATTGATAACCTGCTATGTTGCAGGACACATACATTTATTATCAGAGTACAGAGGCTAATGATATGAGCTTTGGCCTCAGAGAAGCGGTTTGTTTGGGGTCTCAGTTCCAAGGATTATCATGTGTGACTTTAGAGACATCACCAATCCCTCATAGCTCCAATACACTTATCTGTGAACTGGGGATATTATTAACTTCTACCTGGCAGGTTGGCTAACAGAAATAAGTGACCAAATGCATATTAACCGCTGTGCTGTCTCATCCTGAGCTTCTGTTACCCATTTCCATGCAATCTTCACAGTGACCATGGGAAATGGGTGTGACTGAATCACCATTGCATGGAGGAAATATAATGTTACTGATGGTGGTGGATTTATAAAGTAGATTCTAGAATCTGAATTTGCTAGGTGAAGTCCACTGTTTATAGTTGAAGAAATGGAAAGGCTGAGATGCCATGGAGTCAGGACCACAACCCATGTCCCCACATTCTCAGTGCAAGTCTTCCTTGTCACCCATGTTTCTGTCACTTGCCTTGTAACCTTCACGGCCATTTAGACTGTCCCTTAACTATCTGACTGTTGCCTACTGCTGTTAGAATCGGCTGTCCTGTATTTTTAGGTTGACTATATAGTTCATCCTCTGAAAACCTTTTCCATCTACTTTCTCCCTGTGGACCTTGTGCCTTTTCATCCTTATTAGCACTTTGACCAGAAAGGAAGTGTAAGGGGAAAGAAAATTTAAACCATACATTTATTTTTTTCCTTATTAGCAGCTCTTAAAAAAAAAAAAAAAGACTTTGTGAAGTTGACTTTTAGTTACAGTGGGATTTTTTGATGATACAGATTTAAATGAGCCAGGTTACCTCTTCTGCTGCTACCGTGAATAAATTTTTCAACTGTCTGAGCTTCCGGAGCCAGTGGTCACAGAAACCCCTGCCCTTACAGCCAGCCACTATAGACCCTCTGGCTCTTGGCTCTTCTCACTTGTGCCCAGGAGTGATCCAGCGGCACCAAGAGCTCTTCATTTCATGTTAGGGACAAGATGCTAGCCTTAATCAGTCCCTGTTTGCTAAGGCCACCATGCTGTGAATGTGAGCGGAGCCCTGGATTTGTGAAAAAAACGATGATCATGAGCTGACTTGAACTGGAAAGATATAAAGCTTGAGATCAACACATGGGGGCTGCTTCCTTTCATTCTCGCTATGTTTTCAGGCCTCATCCTCTCTAGCAGTACTCCATGTTCCTTGGAGAGTTCTGCCTGTACGCTCCTTGGGGTTTCTCGGAGGCTTATTAGCCTCACCATATTCAGCCAAGGCTGGGCTGAGGTTGGCAGAGGTGGCCTTGCAGCCAGGCTTCTGTTAACCTTGTTATGTGGATCTCCTGTCGACTTTTGATCTTGAGGGTGTCAGTAGGACACAGTTCTCAAATCACTGTGTTCCTTTGGCCTGCTTAACTTCAGCCCTCTGTTAAGTGTATCACAGACCCAGGGCTTGTCCTTTTATCGGTTGTCACCCCAAGGATTTCTTCTGTGACCAGCCACCGAGTATAGGCTGAATTTTGGTGATAAATGTGATACCGGGAAGCCACTTGGGAACTGGGAAAAATGATTCTACCTAATAGCATCATTTTCTTATCTGCAGAAACTTGAGGCTGTTCTAAATGATATCTATGGTCCCTTTGGCACTAATTTTCTGATTCTATAATTATTTGTCTTGGGAAGTTTCTCTATAGATTTATGGATCTGTCTATAGGCAGAAAACTAGGTAACTTGCATATAGGATATTGAAAAAAAATTTAAGACAAAGTCTTAGACTGGTCTCAGAGTTTTATGTAGCCCTGGCTGACCTTGAAGTTCTTTCTCCACCTGTCAAGTTGTGAGATGATAGGTGTGCACCTTTAGGCTGGACTAGGATTTCAAAACGGATATATCCTTTCCCCTCATAGAACCTTCTATTAGAAGTTTTAACTATATTGCATGAAGAGCTGGCATGTTATAAGTGTAAACTCTCCAAGAAGCCCAAAGCCCACTAAGTATTTTAAGATTTCTCTGATGTAGCCTGTGGTGGGAATGTTTGTCTGTATGCTGTAAATAAAGGAACATTTTGGGCTGCGTTGGGTGCCATAGAAGTAGGCAGGGAAATTGAGGTTCAGGTACCAGAAGTGCTGAGTTAAACAGACTCCATCCAGCTGCCAATGAAGAAACATGTAAAGGATCCAGATGAGCCTTGGGCATGGCCACATGGTAGAGTGGGAAATCAGAATTTATCCAGGTAAATGCTTGTGATGTCAATAAACTGAATCCGGTTGGGATGTGGCCAACTTCTCAGAGAACCGGACCCCAAAGTAGCTTGCTCTCTTGGCTCTGGTGTGCTCCATGAAGAAGCACCCTGCTTCATTCCTCTATGTGCCTCCGTTGGTACCTGTAAGTGTTTCTGTCCTTAATAAATGTTAACTGATTGTATTGAGAACCGGTTGTGATAATTCGACTATAATGTGGAAAAACAGATTAATAGAAGTGGGCTGAATTAAGATGAAAGAGTTAGCTAACAATGTGCCTGAGACATAGGCCAAACAGTATGAATTAATATAAGCATCTGAGTCATTTTTTGGGGGGAAAGTGGTCATGGACAGGTCAGACCTCTGGCCTATATGGGGTCAGAAACTTTGTATAACATAACCAAAAGAAGTTTGTTTAGTTTTAAGAACACGGCAATTTTCTCTGAAAATTTAGGCTTGTGTTTTTTTATACTGCGTGCTTAGACTTAACAATTATTGTTCTTTTGTAGTTAAAAGAAAGTTCAGTGACATGCTTGAAAGGTTTTGCAAAGTTTAAAATGAAGTTTTTCTAAATAAGAGCACACTGGGGTTGGGGAGGGTGTCTGAGGAGGAAATATACCAGAGCAGCATTGGTTGCTCTCTGCTTGACTTCTGGCTCTGCCTTAACCAGAACATACATACCTAAGGGCAGGGCTTTGTTCCTACCACCCAGAGTGGTACCTGGACAGATCTAGGGACTCAAGATAAAAGTATGTACCAAAGTATTGAATAGTAAATGAAGTCATAAAAGCAAACAGTTGGGTATCTGAGGCACCTCAATTAACGTCTCCATACCATCCTCAGAAAATGTGAGGTTAGTCTCTGGGTGAGATACAGGATAGAAAGTGCAGTCTAAGAAGACACCCCCTTGTTATCTATGCAATGGAGCTGAGTGAGGGATAAGGTCACTGGACCTTATTGTTATTGTTTGTCATTCACGAGAATGTTGGGAAATTCCAGGCCTCTCCTTTTCTGAAGCTCAAGAGTGACCAGGGAAACCCTTCACAGTAGGCCAACTTCAAATAGAGACTCCCCTTTTTCATCCTGTCTGCTTCCACGTGGCTCTCTTCCACCTCAAACGGGTAGAATTCATCATGCTGAAAGGCTCGCACCTTCGATGCTTTGGAAACCCTCTGCAAACAGCTGCTTAAGACTGGAGTTGGTAGCTCTGTAGTCACAAAGAATATTTAAGAAGCTTCTGTGAACACAGCGAGCCTTAGTGTGGATAATACAACCTGCAGGGTCTGATTGGCAGGCCCCTCTCTCTTGCCCCGTTCCTTCAAAGGCATTCAAGTCTGTTTATTTTATTCTCTCCCCTACTATGATTGGGGACTGGATAGCGTTTTAACAATCTGAGAAAGAGAACATTTGGAAGCAGGGAAATGAGAGAACTGAGCTCATTACTAGACGGAGCTTTTGCAGTTGGGCCTCAGGGAAGAGGAAAGGAAGAGCAACAGTGTTGTCCTTTGGGAGGGAGGTGTGCTGAGGGCTGGGGGACCCCAGGGCTCAGAGTCTGCTGGGTGTATCTGGGCTCAGACATGGATGTCTCAGAAGGGGTCACCTGAAGCCAATGCTCTCTGTATTGGGGAAGGGGTTGGATAGGACCCTCTGGTGAGTAGTGAGGACTCTCCTTGCTGACATGGGACACTGTGCAGCTGAATGCTACCGCCCCCTCAGCCTTCCCCGGCAGCAACATCTAAGTTACCCTGCACCTCAGAGACCATAAACAGACTGAGAAAAAGAAGTTAGCAAACAGGTCTCTCTTCAGTTCTGCAAGACAGCCATGCTATATGAGCTTAACAAATATATTTTAAACTCTGCTGGGTTTCTGATTACTAAAGTCATGCTTGTTCATGGTAGAAAATAGAAAAAAATCATCTAGAAGAAAATAAAAATCACCTGTAATTCTTTTTCAGAGATGACAACTGTAAGCATTCTGTTGTGAGATTGTGCAGTCTGCATACATATTTCTAACAAACAGGATTACAATACCTGAGTTGTTTTGCAGCTTGCTTTTTTAATGTATCAGTAATTTCTGAGTGTTTTTGTGTCCTTAGCAACTAGCCTTGGGTGTGGTGCATGTATACCAGCCATTCACTGTTGTCTGGTTCTCTATGGCTGCAGATGCTGATAAGAGCCTGGGATGCTCTTCTGCCCTAAGTAGTGGTCTTAGATGTTTCTTCACTGTGATGCTCCATTCCAGAGGCTACTTCCTTCCTGTTCATCAAGGCTAGTGTCTTTCCCTTTGCTCTAGGGTTGGTCTCTTCAAGACCTTAATTAATGGGTTGGTGTTAATTGTCAATTTGACAGGATCTGGGATCAGTTAGGAGACAAGCCTCTGGGTACATATGTGAGAGATGATTTAGTTTCTGGGCATGCCTGAGAGGAATGGAAGAACCATACTAAAATTGGGTGACATCCCTTGGGTAGAACCAAGACTATATAAAGAGGAGACATTTAGCTGAGCACAGCCTTCATTGTTTTTTGCAATGGACCGATTCCTTCAAGATTCTGCCCCTGTGAACGCCCTACATGGTAGATTTTAATCTGAGACTATGAGTAAAGTAACCCCTTCCTCCTTAATTAAGTTACTTTGCTCAGAGTATTTTATCATAGCAACAGAGAAGTGACAGATACCCCTTGCTTATATTTGTTTCTGACTCCCCAGCTTTTCATAGCCATATTTGTGATGCTCCTCACCTAGCATACTATCATAGGAACATCATGATGTGTCTTGTCCCATCATTGACTCTTCTTCAACCACTGCTGTATGCATGATGGGCATTTTCTTTAAACTATATCCATGATCATATGATTTTTCTGTTTAAAAACATTTAGTGTCTTCCCACTGCTTACCATGTTTAATACAAACTTACCCATAGAACCACTTTTCACATGACCTAATTTCTCACCCATGGGTAGAAAATTTAATACTTTCCTTTCTATCTTCCCACAACATACACACAAAATAATGACAACATCCTCTTGGCCTTGTCTAATGTTATCTCTTCTCCCCTTTCTCTTCTCGGCATCTGCTTTGACTCCTATCCTCTTTATTTCTTATCTGTGTTACTACAGGGATCTTGTCCAGGCTGTCTTCAATGCCATTTCCTTTACATTGCTCTGCATACAGAATAACCACAAATGGAAAAAGACCATTATGCATGTCTTAAAATATGGTTCTCTAGAGGTTCTGGGAATTGTCCTAATTTCCAAGCGTAGCCTAAAGGCTTTTCCTGACTGGACCTGCATTGAGTCCCCTTACATCCTCCTTGGTGTGGAACTTAAATCACACAGAATGCCTTGTTCTTCCTAATGCCCCACAAGGGCTCTCTATTCTGGTACAAGTGCCATTTCCTCTTCATTTCCCTACTTCCCTTCCCTAGGAGTCTGCTCCCCTCACCCTGGGTTACAGGTTCATCTTGAGCTCTTCTCAGCTGTATGTCCTCCCTTTGCACTGGCTTCAGTCATACTGTATGATAATTGTTCTTATCACTCTAAAATCAAGAGCCTTGAGGTGGTATTTCATTTGTCTTTGTATTTCCCCAATGCTCAATATGGTGGTATAGCAGACTCACTCAATAATATTTTTGTATGTATCATGAATAAACAGCTCAATATTATGTAGTAATGTATCAAAGATTCAGACTTTGAAAGAAGAGGGCAGTGCTTGCTGATAGTCCCTTATGGGCAATCTAGGCAAAGGAAGTGTGATGAACAGTCGTTTGTATCTAACATGCAATTCCCATGATTGCTTTAAGTCTTCATCGTTCTGTTTGCTGCTTCGGGCTATTTGCACCGCCTCTTTTTCTGGACTTCATAGCCAGGATTTCTTTGGGTGTCTGTGTATGTGTTCTAGTTAAGGCATTTTCTGTCACTTTGGTGGTAGGCCCATCCTCTGGGAGCCTGAGTGGCATCATGACAATCCAGGAGGCCTCTCTGATCAGGAACTCTGATCTAATAGAGGTGGCAATGGGTGATGATGGTGATGATAGAAAAGCACAAAAGAATTTTATTTGTCTCATCCTGTCTGGGAGGTGAAGCATGTCTTTATTCCATCATGGCCACAAAACATGTCCTTGACAATTGCGAAGCTTCTCTGGTCTACGTCATTACATGTTATTACAATCATTCCCGAAGGGCCCTTTCTTTCTTTCATTCATGGCTCATTCTGTGGAATCAATCAGTTCAGGAGACCCTCTCTACTAAGTCTGTCTTCTGTATTTAGGTCAGAGTTTGTGCCACACTTTGGCTTTGCCTGTGTTGTAGACTCCTGACACTTCCTTCTGTCCCTCCCTGTCCTTACACCATTTCAGCCACTTTTGTCCCATTTCAATATCTTGAACGTTCCAGTCTTCCTCCCATCAGCATCAACTCTTATGCTATGTCCTCTGCCCAGAATTCTCGCCCTGACTCTGCATGACACATAGCATCCCTTGCTTTATATTTTGGCTCGGAGGCTCAGACCATGCTCCTCTGTGTTCTGCTTCTGCAGATTTTTCATTTTCTTCCTAGTATTTTCTCACCAACTGTAATCATGAACTTATCTTCTGGTTTCTTTGTTATTGCTGATCTTCAATTCTAAGCTTTGGCACTCATGCACTGAATAACCTTGGGCAAATTATGTAACCAACACTCACTCCAGTGTCTGCTTCTCAATACAAACCCATGGAGAAGATTAAGTGACAGAAGCACACATCATCACCATGATAGTGCCTAATGATTAGTAAGTGGCCAACCAATGCTACCTACTATTATTATGTTTTCCAAGAGCATGGCCTCTATATGTTCTGTCTACTCCTGGCTATTTCTGTTGTATATCTATCTCAGCAGCTGATTTATCTTGAGAGCTGTTGCCAGGTACTATGCTGACTGTATGATTGCATTAAGTCGTTTAAGTCTTCTAGCAGGGAGACAGAGAGAAGACTCAATTTGCTTAGGATCTCCAAAGACAGTGAGTGGAGTAGCTAGGATTTGAACCCATCCAGTCTAGCCTCAGAGTTTATGCTTTCTTGCTTTGGAGAGTTGGCAGAAATGTTTCCTGAATATATGGTGAGACAATTATCATTCAGTGTTCTTGGCTTTTCACTCTGAGAACATTCTTCTGCATAGTAACCTGGGTGCTACCAGCTCTGTATATCCACAATGGCCTATATTACCCCACAAATCTTCTTTGGATGGAAACATGGCTTCTCTGTTTCTGGAAGGAAGAAAACAAGCCTAGGGTGGTCCCAAAGCATTGTAGGTAGAAGCTTCCCACCCTGGTGCAGTGGACATGGGTTTCAGACAAATGCACTGTGTGCAAGCCTACATCTGCTATCAACCTCCCACTCCAAGGAATTCACTCTGGGCTGATTCTTCTTTTCTTTTCCTTGACAAAAGGCAAGAACTGCGTGGGGGAGGAAAGCCTTTATTCTGAGAAGAATTGTTCCGTGCATAGCTGGTCTTACTATTCCATTGATCAATTCATAGGACCTGGCAGCTGGGCCGAAACTCTGCTGAACAGGGCCTGGACTCTAAAGCCCCAGTTTCTTTAGTGTCCTTTTCCTTAGCTACCAGTTGAGAAGTAAGAGGTGTTGAGGGACGTACTGTGTGGCACAGATGTCATCCAGGCCTGAAGGGGACTGGGAGAGATGCTGTATTGGTCAGATTTCAGTCCCTGTAGACCACAGTATTATTTCCAGCCCTTGCCTCTCTTTTTAAATGAACAGAGCATGTTGTTGGTGAGTGGGGATTCTTTTGAACACCCTTTTGTAGGATGAGTCTGGTGTTTGTATTTGTCTGTGTCATTCCACCAGATACATCACTAGGCACAAGGCATACTGAATGTGTAACTCTCAGTGTTTCTCAATGAGAAAATCTCCCAAGGGGAGAGAGAGGCTGTGAGCATGGACACAGTATCATGCAATGCTATGTGTGATGGGGAATGTTAGCTCTCACACTTCCCTGAACCCTGGGTGCAAGGATGGAGTGTGGAGCTCATTCTCCCACTGCCCTGCCTCTTTACTGTGTATCTTCCTGTCCCTCTTGTCCTTTCTCTGTGTCCTAGGAGTACGACATCTACAGATGGATTGTGCAGGCTTCCTTGTCTCGAGATCTCTTGGGGGCATGATAAGTTATCAGGGCAAGGATGGTGTCATGAAGTATACCCTGTCTTCTTGCTATCATTTTCCTACTCCCAGCAGGCCAAGGCTTGGCAGAGGCTGCATTCCTCTGTGTCATACTTTCTTGGGTTCCTCTTCCTCGGGATTCAGGGGGACTTGGCTGAACATGGTTTTTATTCTCAGCTCCTTCAGGTCTGAGATAGGCAGGGCTTCTAGCTGGTTTCTGATGTCGGTGGAGTCACTTTCTGTGGCTTTGATGCTGTCTCCCTCATGCTATACACACCCTATTAATAGTCCCACGAGTAAATTCTGTGCTGCCAGACCTTCAGTGTCTGAGCTCTATGCTCTCGGACAGAACCTTGACCAGCAGAAAACCATGGGGCAGGGGTAGGGAGTGGGGGCCTGGCAGGATGAGAAAGATCAGATACAGAGACTGTGGAGAACACTGAGGCTCATAGTCAAGGCTGTTTGTTTTAAATAAGACCACGTGAAAACCATCAAATAGTTCTGAATAAAATATGTACTTGAGCACATGTGTGTGACATCAGTCGTCCTACGATCAGAGGATACAGCAGGGAGGTGGTGCAAAGGCAGAATCCAATGTAAGTGGTAGTTCATGGTAGTTTATTAGATCTGTGCACAGAAAACCCACTGCAGTGGGTCCAATTCTCCAGGATCAGGAATGCTGAAAGCATAAGGTACCAGCAGAGAAGGTGGGTTGCAGAGTTAATCCACAGGAGCCATCTGGGTTTACAGATAACAATGAGATTTCAGATATATTTTATAGATATATATTTTTTATCATTTAAAAATAAGTAGGGGCAGCACACTATATCACATGAGGGCATGTTGAGGAATAGAGGGCTAGTGGATTCAGAGAAGAGAGGGAGGCCTGAGGGGACACAGAATTTGTGTCACACCACAGTGCAGATCTGAGAGCAGGGAGAAATACCAGGGAAGTGAAACCAAGAGCCTTATAAAAACTCACTCTGTCTATTGAATCCCCCGCACAATGGCAGGTACCTGGTCTTGGAAGGGATTAGGCCGTAGCTAAATGCTTGCTGGTCAGGAAAAAGCCTCCTGTGTTGTGCTGTAAACTAAGCTGAAGAAAGTCACATCATATTCCATTTCCCCCAGTTCCAGCCCAATGATCCTGTGTTCATTCCACCACCTAAACACAGATGTGGTGCTGGGATGATGGCCCACAGGCCAGAAATCAGCAGCTGTTCATCTTTGGCTTCTCATTACAGGTGTGGTCTACAGGAATTGGACAGAGCCATGAGTCAACTAAAAGACGTCAGTGTGGGTCACAAGTTGACTAACCTTATTTGTTCCTGTTGCTCCACTGTGGTTATCTTTATGTCCTTTAAATAATGACCCATTTCCCTTCAATGCAGATGAACAGTATGAGCGTGATTGGCGGACCATGTGGGGAAAATGTAGCAGAGAGAACAAATGGGCTTTGATTCCCTAGTGGTTCCACCAGCTGGGGAGTTTCAAAGCTTTCTTTTTAAATCTCAATTGAAGAGGGAATAAAGGAAATGTGCTGTGATGAAAGCATGTCTGGAACATGGAAAAGTGACGAGGGTAGAATTTCTTCAGTGGGGCCAGAGAAGATTCCCTTTCTTTGGGGAAAGAGATAGTATGAAGATACATGCTTGTCTAGAACCAGTTGACACCCAGTGGGCTTCCCACTGCACGCTTCTATTCAATAAATCATCTGGCCTAACGATGGGTTGACTGTCAGCTGTTGAGGGCACATTACCTCATTTTATCCTATGAGGTAGAGGTTGCAAGTGGTTACTTCCCTTCTTATTGATCACACGAAACTGAGAGAGGTCAGTTCTCCTGTCCGGTGCCATGCAGATTGATAAACTCAGTTTTGAACTTGATCCTCAGGGTCTTTCCACTACTTCCTGATGTACAGCCAGGTGACAAGATAGCATTTATTGTGTATTTACATTATGCTAGACTGTGGGCTAGGTACATCCCATAGGTTAGCTCAGTTAATCTTACAGCGGTGTCCATTTTCCAGATGTGGAAACTTAAGATGCTTCCTCAAGTCTTTTGACTCTACCAAGGCAGAGTGTGCACATTTAATTCCAAGAATGTTACAGGCTCATCTTATCTGTAACACCAGGATGAGAAAAAATACCACTAACCCTCCTCAGTTGAGTATGCACATGTTTCTGTGTATACAGTGTGTATGTGCCAGGGCCCTAAAATCCTGAGAGTCCCATAGCATCTTTAACCATTTGCCAGGTTCTCTACTTGGTTATATTTTTGAAAGATAGTCGCTCCATTCTTCAACTAAAACTTATTATCTTCTACTCCAAATTGTTTCTCCTTCCACATTCCTTGACCAGTGCCACCATGCAAGCTTAAATCATATACCTACTGCTAAATGTCTACTCCACTGGGGCTGGCTCAGCCAGCAAAGGGCTTGCTATAAATGTATGTGTCCCCAAGTTCCCTTTTGATCACAGAAAAGCAGTAAGCACCCATAATCCCTGGGCTGAAGATCACTGAGGTTTAGTGGCCAGCCTCTCTAGCTGTATTGGTGAGGTTTAGCTTCAGTGAGAGTCCCTGTCTTAAAAATAAGTTTGAGTGGTTGAGAAGGGCACCTGATGTCAACCCCTGGTTCTTTGTGTATATGCACCCCCACCTCCTGATTAGATTTTGTCAACATTGTCATGGTCATCTGAGCCTTCCTGTTTTTTTTTTTTTTTCACACTGTATCTTGGGATAGTATTTTGTTCAACTAGACTTTGGCAGTAAAATTTTAATGTCTCTCTAGCATTTTATTTTCTGTTTCTATAGACTGTTTTTATATTTAAAAAAAACCATAATGTTACTGTTTCTTCAAAATTTTCATGGGCTTCCTGTCATAGTCATTAATTATATGATTTATAATTGAGAATCTCCTCATTGCTAACTTTCTAGGCACTGAGCATCCCAGAATGAAACTTACAAAATCTTGTCCTTGATTACTGGAAAATATTTTTAGTTTTATTTCTGGAGTCAGGTAAAATTTGTTTCAATTCTTTCTTCTGATCTTTATTGTTCTTTTTTCTATAGGTAATGTCTGCAGTGCTACCTAGTCACAGTGAGCACTCATGGGGCATTTCCTAGAAGTCATGTACCATTCGATGTCTGCTTCTATCTGATCTCCCTCTGAGGCCCAGGTTCCAATTCCCCCACTTCCCCGAGATTTGGCTGTATCACACTCCTCTCCCAACTGCTTTGGTCAGAATTAATCTCTTCTTTACTTCATCATGTGCATGATGTATTTTTACACTGAAAGTAATTCCCATTCTTCATGTTTTATGTATGTTTGTTTCTTCTCTTTGGTCTGAGATCTTTGAGCAGAGAAAGTATATCATATCTATGTTTATATTCTTAACATTTCTCACTCCTTGGTGCACAGTAGGTACTTCTCAGTCCTTGGCACACAGTAGGCTTATCTCAGTCCTGGGTGCACAGTAGGTGTATCTCAGTCCTGGGTGCACAGTAGGCATACCTCAGTCCTGGGTGCACAGTAGGCATATCTCAGTCCTTGGCACACAGTAGGCATATCTCAGTCCTTGGCACACAGTAGGCATATCTCAGTCATTGCTATACAGTAGGCATATCTCAGTCCTGGGTGCACAGTAGGTACCTCTCCAGTCATCGCTACACAGTAGGCACTTAATAATCACTACCCACTGTGAAAGGATTAGATGCTGAGATACCCCAGCTTGTCCCGCTAACAGACTTCCTCCTTTTCTAAGCCTCCTAAAGGAATATGCAGGGTCTTGCACCGTGGTGCTCAAGTTGAGGAAAGCGGGTCTCAGCCTCTAGGTGGCAGTGTTAGTGTGCTTACAGTGCGAGCTGCCGGCAACTTGGGACACAGGTGCTTCTCTTGTCCCCTCCCTTCGCGCTCCCTTCTTCAGTTTTTCTCCTGTCATTGTCTCCGTCTCTTCTCTTTCCATCCCTGGTTCTGTTTTTGCACTAAACCTATTCACAGATTTAAACAAAAAACCCAAGGTGGAAAGTTTGGATTGAAGAAAGCATGCAAGCCCCCCTAGAACCTCAACCTCCTCCCCCTCACACACACTGTAGAGCTTTAAATTTTAATATTTCCGCTACAGGCCATTTATATTTTGGCAGTCTAGGTGGATATGATTTTCAGAGTCAAGGAGGTTGGAAGCAGCTGTTTTTGAAGCAGCCCAGGAAATAATTGGAAATGGCCTTTTGCACCTATCTCCTGCTGTCGGAATACCCACTGTGTCTCTTCTGGGGCCATCATAGTGAAGGGATTCAGTGACCCTTCTGTTGCCAGGCAGACCCAGCCTGCACTTGTTGACCAGATTTAGGGAGGATTGTGGCTGTCTTAAAGGAAAATGTTTCAATTCTGCTCAGGACAGAGGCACGTCAACAGAATTTCCTGGGAGCCTCACTCAGGGAGGGAGTGAGTTAGGGACCAGGTGGGAGGTAGTGGCAGAGGCAGAGGAATGCAGATGCATCATTCCTGCTACCACGTCTCACTACTTGCCTCTTCGCTCATAATGGCCATTGCTGCAAGGATGCAGTGTTCAGAGTTGGGGGTGGCGGAGGACGAATAGGTAATTTCAGCATGAAAAATGTCATTTTGCCTCAAGTAAACTGCCTTCCTATGGCCTCGCTCCTTTGTGTGGTTTGGATTAGGCATATCCAAAGGATCATTTGCCCAATACTAACAAGAAGGCTGGCTGAGTTCATTTGTTAGGAGTCGTAATGGGACTTCCTCTCAGTGGCAAGAACAGCAGCTACCTAGAGTCACTGATGGCTATTCATCTGTCACCAAGGAGAAGTCTCTCCTCCCCCCTCTCGTATGCACACACATTTGCACACACACCATAGAATTAAATTTGCACTTGTAGGTTTCTCTTGAGGAAATCCAGTTCTGCTCACTCCTCCTTCTTTTCTTTATTATTTTTTTTCCCTGTCTATTTTAGGCTCAAGGCCATCTGGTTTAGGAGAAAGGCTCTTCACTTCCAGGCTGCTAATGAATCTGATGCTTTTTTTTCCTCCTAACTCCTCAATAGCTTTTACTTTCTAAATATGAGCCGTGTTTCCTTCCTCTTTTCCTGCAAGTGCATAGTTCACTACCTGGAACTTTGAGGGACTATGCGTTTGTTATTGCTCTGCATTTAATTTCGTTTTTCGCACCTTGAAAAAAAAAAAAACCTCAGTTATGACTTGAAAGGAGCTTTATTTAATTTTTCCTGTTTTCTTTGAAAAAAGGTGTCTACGGCTGAACTTGAAAGCATATGCATGGAAGTAACATTCTACAGACTGAGCAGGCTGTATTTATGTGTTTAGGAATATATATTGCAATAATTAGAGAAAAAGAGGCTGTGAATTTGAAAGAGAGCAAGGGAATAAATGGTATGATTTGGAGGGGGGAAAAGGAAAGGGGAAATGATGTAATTATATTATAATCTCAAAAAATATTAAAAATCCCTTTTTGCATTCTGTCCCAAATTTTCAGTCAAAATTGCTGATATTGGTTAGCTTTTCTGTGTTCGGAGACCAAGGTAAGGTCCCCAGTGTTCTTGACTCTGTTGTCACAGGCAGAATGTGACCTTCCAATGCCTGAGACAGAAGGAGGCGAATAGCATTGGTACCTGATGAATCTATAGTATGGTCACAATCTTAACAGCCCCCCCCAAGAGGACTGAAAGATACGCTTATCTTTTCTTTTTCCTCTTGACTTCTCAGAGTGTTTTTTAAAGCGACTCAAATGACTCTATCCCTGGGACTGGTTGCTACTCTCTGTAATCATCCTGACTGTCTCTCTTTTCTCAGATTTCTTGACATTTGCCTTCTCTGGAACCTCGAAAAAACCGATAGGTGCCCACAGAGGCCTGCTTGCCCAGCTACCTTGGGCTGAAGGTATTTCTAAAGCAGTTTTCTAAGAATTCAGCTACATGGAAAATGAACCATGCAGAAGAAGTGGTGGTCCCGGAGGGCAGCCAGCACAGAGATGTGCCGTGGAGCAGATTCTCTGTGGTTCCGTGGTGAGGGAGAGCTTGCATTTCTGAGACGTCAGCTCCTCTCTGCTGTGGCACTGGGGATGTTTCTTCACTCACTTCCCTGGCTCTTTCTTTACCTAAAGTAGAGATAATCCTACTAGCTCAAAGGACTGTCTTGATTATCCCCTGAGATGACAAGGGCAAAGTGGCTAGTACGGTGCCTGTATGATGCTGAGGGAGAAGTGGCTGTGGCTTGTAATTAAGAGGATGTGGCTTCATGCTGCCAAGAAGCTTCAGAGATCATCTGGCTACTTTCATCACCACATCACCCCGCAGCTGTCCACAGCCACCCAACCAGTGGATGGCAGCAGCCTCTGGCAGGAGGCTGGCTTCCACTTTCTGTGTGTGGCTTGTTTTCTCTAGTCTTCCTTCCCCTCAGTCTGCTGCTGATGGGAGTGGGTGGAGCAGATGAAATGCTAAGTTATGGACAGATCCTACATTCAGCGATTCCTCTGTGTCAGAGGGAAATTTGGCCATTGTTTCCATGTTGTGGTTCTCTTGCCCAGCTTGGCTACTCTGTTATAAAGCAAGCTGAGAGGTTTCTGCTGGGTTCTACTGCTGTAGCTGCAGGGCTGAGAGGAACTGTGTGGGTAGATTTATTTCTCAAATAATCCACCCAGAAACCCTCATTGGCTGTCTTTGTGGAACAAATGGATCTCCTCAGTGGTATGGACTTGACCTTCCCCGGTCCCTTTGGACAGCATCTGTGTCCACGTTGCTTGCATTCTTGGGTACAGCGAGACGATTTAGAGCTATTTCTAGGAAACCTGTGCTCTTCCCTTTGGCATTTTGGAAGAAGAAAAATATTTTTTGACAGGAACAAAATGTAATCAGGTTGTAACACCCCAGACTCTGGTCGAGTGGCACTAGGGCACAGGGAACACTATTTGGAGGCCACAGTTTTAAATAAATATCTCTCAGGAAGAGCTCTTTGCTGGGAAATGCTGGCTGGCTGGGCTTTCAGGGACTTTGGATCATATGCAAAGGAGAATGTCCTGACTTTTCCTCATTTTGTGCTGAGGCAGGACTGTGGGTCCAGAGAACATTCTTTCTGTCTGGCAGCTGTGTTGTTGTGACCCGTATTACTGTGCCTTCATCACAGGGTGGGAGAGACTTCAGGGGTGCTTAGGAATAAGAAACTGAATAGCACAGTCCGTTTGCAAACAAATAGCCTTTCTGTTGTTTTGCTTTCTTATAATAGAATTAATAGATGTTCAGTAGAGGAAAAAAGTCAGAAATCAGATAAACAAAATTAAGAAAAAAAATGATTAAAATACAAACAGCTTAAAGATATTTATCTTCCCAGACCTAATAGGGCCATATTTGGGGGTCAGACATTATCAGTGGCATCAACTCTCTCTCTGTCATTAATTAAAAATAAAATCAGGAGCCTTATGAAAACGGAAGTGCAATATTGAAGAAACTTCATATCTGTATACTCTATTCATTATCATAGTTAAATATGTTATTGAGTCTTAGAATAACTTTCTGATTTAGAAATTTTATTTAAAATTAGTATGTAAAGTAATAGGTTGCATTATGATATTTTTGCATGTGATTTGTTTTTGTGAACACTACTCTTTTCCATTCTTTTTCACCACACAGATATCACTGGGGTGGGGCCGATTTTTGTTACATTCAACCCTAAGACTCAAAAAGGTGTAATGACTATCTCTAGTTAAAAAGAAGGTAAATGACAGAGTTGAGATTTGAATGAAGGTTTCCAAACTGACAATCTCCTAGATCCCAGCCACTTTTTTAATATTATGTTGTGGAAACCTTACATGGCTATCGCGGTAAAAACCCGCCCTGAGATATGTTTATAAACAGGGTTTATTTGGAGAAAATAGCTTACAAAACAGAGCCGGTTTTAGGAGAAGATGACAGGATGAGGTTGCAGCGTGCCGGAGCCTTTCTAAGGAAGATTCTTCATCCCCACGCCGTATGTCCGAACTCCCGGGCAGCTGGAGCGAACTGCGCACTCGGACGGGGAACTCTCGTGAGAGAATGACGACTTCCTGTCCTGGTCCCCTCCCTCGAAGGTCTACTTCTGGAATCCTTTTCAGTTAACCACGCCCCACTTGTCTCCAGTTCTATGACGCATATATATAGTTCCCGATTTCCCGCTACATCTCCCCGTTTTGTCTAAATAGGAAGGTTCTAAACTAAGTATAAAACTACATACTATAGGGATCATCATAAGACAGTGTCTGGGAAAGATAAAGGTACTAACATAAGTGAGGTCAAACTACTGCTAACAAACAACAACTACAAAGTACAATTTAATATCTA